>VMBQ01002245.1:0-75517 GCA_007657795.1 Dreissena rostriformis
GATTATCGGTGTTCGAAATAACGGTGTTGAAGTGTAGTAGTCTTTCCCAGCGTTGCCGTCTTTGCACAACCTAAACTGGGTGCGTCACAAGCTTCATAAATGTATTTGCCCATACCTCAAAATTCATAATGGGTGAGCAACCGGTTTAACATTTCAAAAGCAAATGTATATTTTAAAAGCTTACAAACAATGTACTACTATTTTCGCATGAATAACACGTACTTTGGCACGCAAATCAATATTAAAATGAGACAATACGAGAATAAAATGATTTGCAGGTATATATGTTCTAAAATATAATATCTTCAGGGAAAAATCAATGAAACAGACAAGTTTCAGAAAGAAGTTATGTGTTAAAATTGCGAGCATATTTAATTGACTCTCGTCAAGGGATCAGTGCCATAATTATTATAAGTATCATTTACTTTATGATCTTGAATACTGTAAGTACTAGTATCCTATTTTGGGTTAAATCGGTATTTCGCAACTTGTTTTCTTTTTAAACAGTATTTCAGTCAATCTCCACGCAGAGTTGTTGTTCCATGCTCTCACATACATGTAATGTAACCGTCGTGCAAGAGATTGTATTTCAGTAAGTTAAATCACAAACGTGTCCTCGCGCTTACTCCGATATTCTGGTCACACAATGTAACTAGAGCATGGTTTTTGAGAAATTATATTTAGCGTAAAAGTTAAACAAAGCCTTACACGTATCGAAAATGAGAAATTTGGCTTTGACAGGACATTTATTTGGATTCAGACACTGTTTCACTCTGATTTATTTATAATTATGGACAGAATGGTACGCGGCAGAAATAGACCAATTTCAGTCCTGTAATTACTTTACTCAGTTCTATTCGAACATGGGCCAGATTAATTTTGACACTTTGCTCATCATAAAAGACAAATGTGTCATCAACAAAAGGAATGCATTTTAGACACAGAAAATGAGGTTTTGTAGCATTCTCTGTCTTATGAAACAATAAGCGAATCGTTAAATGCTGATTGGTAGGTTATTCTGCAAAATGACTTATATTTGCTCGTAATGTGATTAAAGACTAGATATTTATAAAACCACTTCCATTTTGCAGTCATCATTGACTCACTAACTGATTAATTAACTTCACAAATGGGTATCTTTATCTTGACAAGGTTGTTAGATAACAGCTTATTTAAAGCCTGCAAATCTCACATCAAAATAATAATGATTTTTTTTAGTGAAAGGAAAATGATATAATGTATGTTGTAATATCGATCTCTATGATGATTCAAAGGATATAGTGTTTGCTAATGCTAAATATTGTTTCAGCATGCCTCATCTAAAATCTCAATTATGATTTAGAGGTGCTGATGCAAAGTATTCGATGTTAGACATCAGAGCATATATACATAAAATAGCGGACAACAAAACACATATGTTTTTCATATTTCTTATCAGAGACAATTTAAAAATAAAAACGTTTTAAGAGATATCTTCACGTTTATAATAAATCATCATCTGCACCATCATTCCCTTGACCGGTCTGGCCGTTTGGGGGAAATGAGGGACGACGACACAAAAATCCTCCGCCAGTCAGGTCTGTTTTGGGCTGCTATGAGTTGCTCATCCATCGGGAGGGACGTCAACTCTTTCACATTTCCCATCCAGCTTTTCTTCTGATGGCATCGACGTTGACTTCCATCTAGCGTGCCCTGGATCACAATCTTGAACATAGCGTCGGGCCTGGTGTCGTATTCAAACCAAGTCAGCTTTTGTCGTTTGACGGTCGCAGAAAACAGTGCTTCTGATCCAACAAGTGCTGCTGTCATGTTCCGGACGTACACGTTGGTCTTCCGGTCGTTCATGGTGATGTCTGCACTGGTGTTGATCGTGCTGTTCACATTGATCCGTGCTGATTTTTATTCCGTATGCTCCTTTTCTTCCATAGAGACTGTTGGTGAGGTCTTGGAGTTCAATGCTGGTGCCATCCATGAGGTACATGTAGTCCGCAGATCTCAAGCTGGAGATCGGTTTGCCATCGATTGAGATGGAGGTGTGGTGGTATCCATAAGGAAAAGGTTAAACAGGACAAGAGAGAGCAGACATCCCTAACGGACGCCCACTGATGTCCTAAAAAATCACCAATCTGTCCGTTGAGAAGTACTGCGCTGCTGGCGTTTCCGTAGAGTTCTTGGATGACTTTCACCAGCCCTTCGTTAATGTTGAAGCATCTCAGAACTTGCTATAGGCCAAAATGTCACACGCGGTCGACTGCTTTCTTGAAGTCGATGAATTGCAGGAAGAGCTCATGCTGGTGTTGTAGGTGTTGCAGGTCTTTCTCACTGATGACCTTGCAGTTGAAGATTTGTTCCATTGTGCTCCGTTCAGCTCTGAACCCAGCCTGTTATTTCGCTAGCAGTTCCTCGGCCTTACTTTTCAGTCGGTAAAGGATGACGCGTAGCACGACTTTGCTGGGATGGCTTATGGGGCTAATGGAGCGGTAATTATCGCACATCTTGAGGTTGTCCTGTTTTGATAGAGGGATGAACATAGACCGGGTCCACTCCTTAGGCCACTTATTCTCTTTCCAGATCTTCTGGAATAGAGCCCTCATTGCTTCAGTCGTTGCCTCAATTCCGTGCTTAATCATCTCGAAAGGGACGTTGTCCACTCCCTGTAATTTCCTGCCACCAGACTACACCCTGCCACCTCCTCCTCTGCCATACGACGAGATGTCATAATCTGCTTCTAGTATGGGATCATTCTGAAGAAGACTGGGGTCTGGTCGAAGCGGGTAGTTGAACAGGTCGCTGAAGTATTCGGTCCACCTGTTTATGACTATGGCACTGTCAGTCAGAAGATTCCAGTCACCGTCTGCTATAGCGCTGGCCTTGGGCTGAGTTGTCTTCGTGAGTGTCTTGAGAGTGGTGTAGGCCTTCTTACTGCTGCCTGTGATCATTTCTTTGTCAATGGTGATGTATTACCCCTCATTACACTCCTCCTTGGCCTCTTTGATCTTCTTCCTAACTCATTGTTCGCTTTCTGGTATTTTGTCCTAGATGCCAGGCTGGAGTACTTCATAGGCATCAACTCTCTTCTTTGTGTCGCATAGTTCCATTATCGTCACCCATGGCCTGTTCTTCTTTCGCTCTCTCCCAAGAACTTCTTCGGCTGATGACACAAGGACTTCAGTGCTTTTGCTGATGTCAATGACATTGTCTGGGATTTTCAGGGCTGCAAACTTGCCACCTATATGTGCCAATCTCGGGATCTTTCAGTTCCTCCAAGTCAAATCGTATGTGAGGGTTCTTGGTGATGCGCTTGTTCTTTAACTACCGCTTGATGACGGTTAGGTCTAAGTTATGATCACTGCCAATGTCTGCGCCTGGGCACGTTATTGTGCTCGCCTGGATTTAACCGTTGATTTGTCAGTTTGAAGTCGATCTGGTTGTGTACTTGCCAGTTTGGGGTATGCCAGATAGCTGTTCTGGACGGTTTATGTTGGTGCAGCATGTTGGACAGGGTGAGTTGATGGCCTCTATCGAAATCCAGAAGTCTCAGCCCTCTGCCATTGGTCTTTTCCATGCTAAATCTTCCTATTGTCCCTGACCAGTCTTGGTAGGCGTCTGATCACCATGGCGTTCCAGTCGCGTTGGACGATGAAGATGTCTTTCTTTGGGACCTTGTCTATGATGCGATCTAACTCTTCATAAAACATCTCAATCTCCTCGTCTTCGTAGTCTGATGTTGGTGCGTATACTTGGATGTTGGTGATGTTGTGAGGTATGTGAGGTATCGCTGAGATACGGATGGAGATGAGTCTGCTTGAGACTGGTGTGCAACTGATGACGCTGATGATTACCGCCTTCCTAACGACGAAAGCAACCCCGTGGCGAGTTTTTGAATTATCACCGCTCAACCATATATTGTGCCCTTCATCTGTTGAGTTTTCTGCGAAGCCGAGCCACCTGACCTCTGCAAGTCCGATGGTGTCTAAGCGGTTACGCTTCAGCTCGTTCGTCAGTTCGTTGATCTGGACGCATAGAGTGTTCGTACGTTCCCTAGGGTTGTTCCCTCTGTTTGCAACCTCATGGATTAGCTCCAGTAGCTAACTCGTCGCCACCACCAGGTCGTTTTTAATCCGGAACCCGACCGATCCGGCTTAGTATTCTTTTGTGTTGTCCTCTTCATTTTCTTTTCTTTGGCTTGAGTTGCTCTTGGCGACGCCCGTCTCCTTTCCAAGAACTTGCAGCTGGTAGTACGAGACTTGCCAGCCCCCTCACTTCATTTCAGCCGCCAGCAAAAGCGATTACCAGGGTGTGGTTGGGTCAAGGGCCCGGAACCTTAAATACAATTCATCAAACTCTTTGTATCTGGGAGCATGAATATACCGTGTTCTAACAGCAGTCTTCACATTTACTCTATTGACACTTATCTGTCCAAGAATCGAGTTGACGTGTGTATTATTTGCAAATCCCCTAATCTACAACATAAGAGACCTCTCATCCAGCGACGTTTGATGCGTTTCGTTCGACGAAGGCACTCTTAGTGCATAAACCTCGAAAGGGAATTGTTTGAACACACCTCGGTTCGTACGGAAACACACCATCATGTGGCTCAGATTCGGAAATGTTGTTGAAAGACGAATCTGATCTTAGTTCAGAGTCTCTTTAAAAGTAAGTTTACCTTCCCCAACACCTTTTTGTTAACACTTGTCACAGCCAAAGTATCCTCTATGACATTTGAACTGCTCGAAAAAGAATCTAGCCGGTATTTTAAAGTGTGCGCTAAATATATCTTATACCCTTTGAAGAGTGTTCATGACACTTGCCTCAAATGTTTAGGTCATTAAGACAATGTGCAGAAGGTAAGAAGCATTTAAGTCGTCTCAAGGTAAAGTCATACTTCAAGGTAAAAGGTTTAAGCCTTTTTTCCTGTCCACTTCATATAACATATTCACGTTTTATGGATCTTGCCTCAAATATTGAGGTAATTAAAACAATTTGCATAAGGCGTTAGTCAGACATAAATGAACAAAGTGAAACTCCAGTTATGTGAATAATAACTTGAAGCTTCTTTATTTGAGACAAGTGACGAATTTCCATTCATTGAGACACAAGACGATACACCGGGCAAGAACAAACTCCAATGAATGAAACTCGGGTCACCGCATCTGGTAAAATGATATTCAGATCATGAATCACTTTCGTGTTGGTAAATAATATTTTTTTTTATTTTAACTGGCTGTAAACATTATTTATTTGAAACAATTTAACTTCTTCTTTTGTGACAAACAACAACAACCTTTGGCATTTTGGAGCATTCTTTCGGCTCTTTCCTATTTTGCACGACGATGATCGGAATGTAAAACTATATGATCCTACGTGTCTTAAGCCTTAAAGTTATGATGATACTCGTTTTGGTTTTATTTCATCGTGCCTCAGAAAGGTCTGGTGCTGGTTCTCGTTTGTATGTAATTATTGATGTAATTTTGTTTTGTAAAAAGTATTGTATTGAGATTGTTCATGTATTTGCAAGGGCAGGCAATACATCATTAAACATTGACACTTTAATATTGTTAAGAAATGATATTGACAACATCTCTTTAAATATCATTTGGAAAACCTGATCAAGACGTGTCGTGTAAGATACCCTTGTTAACTTCCTATGGTACATTAAAGTGTGATAAGCGCTTTGATAAATAGGTTTTCGTAATGTGTTATAGATAGCAACTGTTTGCACAGATATATCTCTATGAACGGAATTTGATAAGCGAGGTTATTACATCGCGGATATTTCAATTTGGGCGAAATTATCCAACAAGTAGTTGAATTAAAACATACCTCTAAACTTCGTAATTAGTTTTGAGTTACAATATTTCAGTTATAATAACGAATGTACTTCATCATCACATTGTATTCATGTTCTACGTAGAAATTATTGTCGCATTCTCTTGAAATCGAAAGCGCGTATGACATTTAAATGATTTTGAAAATACATTATTTTCAAAATGTAACATTACTTTTGTGTTTTAGGTTCTCGTGTTCGAGGAGGATACGTTTGTTATATCCTATTTAATGCATAATTTTCGTTGGGCGTGATTGACAAAAATTCTTAACTAAAAGTCATATAGCGCATGAGTGTATAGACAAACACGTTCGAACTTATGTTTACAACAAACAGTCAAATGGTACCGCTAATGGATTAAAACAGATTTTTTCCCAATTTTGCAAAATGTCAAATTCAAAGTATCATAGATGAATTAGATTAATACAATCAAAATAACACTTCAAACAAAGAAAAATGTTAAACATATGTGTCATGTCATTCCTAATCTACAAACAAAATAATACAATAATAAAGCATGTGTAACGCTTTTCATAAATAATAAAGCGAAATTGTGTATAACCGACAGAGCGTTGAAACTTTTTTTTGAAACTAAAAAGCCTGTGTAATAGTGCGATAGATTTTGCTTCGAGAGGTTCGAACCAGAAGACAGGATTATTTTCTCATTTTGTCTTTTCCCATGTGATTTTAATTATTGAAAACTATTCCACACATCACAATTTTGTAAGTAAATTAATTTAATGATATTTAAAAAAAAAAACGAAGAAAATGTGAACAAGTCCCTTTAACCGATGGCTTTCGCTCACTTTTGTTTAAACACTTATTTCAACTATTCGTCTATGTTTATTTACTTAAATTCAGGTCGTAGCACTGTACACGTTTAACCATATTGTAATTGATTTGGCAAGGACTGTAGACATTACCCGATACCGATATGATAAAAACATTGTGAACATCATACTTTTCAGGAGCACATACGTATATCATTAACCTCGATGAAAACGTCTATAACGCTATTTATATTAGGATGTGATAATGTCTCCAAGGTGGAAGATTGTTATGTTTATAATAATACATCAATCGATTTGAACAGTTTCTGTATGTTTAATGCGAAGTGTTCCGAAAAGATATGGTATAAGTACATCATTAGACAGCATACACGAACATAGTATCAGTCGAATATTGCGACCATTTAGAATCGTCGGTTTCATTTACTTTCAGCATATTACAATGGCGGAAGAAAGTATCGCAGAGTCGGAAACTGGAAGCATATCCACATACAGCAGTCTGTACGGTCGTCACTCTCGGGTAAGTTAGAGACTGATCCCCTACCCAGATATAGCATTCTGTACAGTCGTTACTCGCATGTTAAAAATAGTTTTAGAGCATTTACAGACACAACAACGTGTGCACTCGTCACTCTAAGGAAAGTCAGAAAATAACCAGACACATGAACCTGTACAGTCGGGACACTGGTACGTAAGAGGCTTAGATCGTTTCCAGGTACAGCAGCCTGTACCATCGTCACGCTCAAGTTTGTTAGAGACTGAGAGCGTTTCCTGACACACCAGCCGCTACAGAAGTCATCCTCGGGAAAGTCAGAGATTAAAAGTGATTCCAGACACATTAAACTGAACAGTCGTCACTTTCAGGTAAGTCAGAGACCGTTTCCAGAAACAGCAGCCTATACAGTCGTCACACCTGGATAAGTCAGAGATTGAAAGCTTTTCCAGAAACAGCAGCCTGTACAGTCGTTACACTCTGGTAGGTCAGAGGTTAAGAGAGTTCCAGATACAGCAGCCTGTAAAGTCTTTCCTCTCAGATAAGTAAAAGACTGCTAGCGTTCCCAGTTACAGCAGCCTGCACAGCCATCACTCTCTGGTAAGTCAAATACTGAGAACCGTCCAAGACACATCACTACGTACAGTCGTCATTCTCAGATACGTAAGCAGCTGAACGCGTTGCGAGACACATACACATTCCAAGTCGACAATCTTAAGTACGTCAGAAACTAGAGCGTTCCTGGACACAGCAGCTTGTTTATTCGTCAGTCAGGTAACACAGATACTGAAAGTGTTCCCGGATACAGCAGCATTTACAGCCGTCACACTAAGGTAATTCAATCACTGATAGCGTTCCCAGATACTCTTAGGTCAGTTTGAGTCTGAAAGCGTTCCTGGATAAACCGGCCTGTACAGTCAACACTCTTATGTAAGTCAGAGATTGAGAGCGTTCCCTGACACAGCAGCCTGTACAGTCGTCACTCACGGGTAAGTTAGAAACTGAAAGCATTCCCTTACACAGCAACCTGTACAGTCGTCACTCACGGGTAAGTTAGAGACTGGAAGCGTTTCCAGACACAGCAGCCTGTACAGTCGTCACTCTCGGATAAGTTAGAGACTGAAAGCATTCCCATACACAGCATCCTGTACAGTCGTTACTCTCGGGTTAGTTAGAGACTGAACATTTTCACAGACACAGAACCTGTACATTCGTCACTCTCAAGTAAGTCTGCAGTGAATGTGCATCCATTGCTACAGTTCTGCAGTTCTCGTACGCAACTCTTACCTTGCCACAAAACAGTCAACTAACTTCTCAATATTTCGTTGTGGCTTTTAATTTAATTACGGTCGGGATTCATTGTTCAAACGTTAAAGGTTTAATCCCCATATTTATAATTAACAAAATCCCTGAGATACTTTACAAACTCCTGATTCAGGAAACAAACAAAATATATAGGATTTAAATTCGGTCAATTCGATTGTTGTGGTAACAGATTGGAATGAATTTTCCTACAAATGGAAATTTCTGGAATGTCTTTAATTAGTTTTCTGTATATTATGTTTGCGTTCATACCATCTTTACGTACTTTTATATTGTAAAACATACTTGCCAGAATCACCCGGAATTATATTTCAAACTTACAGTTTCTCCCACTATATAACTCGGGGTTTTCTACTTACACTTTCAATTAGCTGGGATGGAGTGACGGACTATTTAGAGGGTTTGTAATTTAATAGAATTGAATCCTGATTAATTTTAATAACATATATCCCATAGACACATATAACTTCGAGGCTTATTCGATCTTAGTATATTCTTTAAAAATATTAACTAAGGACGTGTTTGGTATACACTCCACAAACCTTTCCACAATAATGTTGCCGAATAAAACCCATGCGCCATTTCCTTCATAACGGTGAGAGAATAACGTCATATTAATGTGTCATAATTTAAGAAACAATGTGACTCGGTGTTAAATCAAACATACCTTAATAACATCTTATTAAAATCCGTGATCATCTGGTTCGATCCCTGCCCGGCCACATAACTTGTTTTGATATCGGGCATGATTTTTTTCTTCGGCCATACCCTTTCATACCTCTAATTCAAAAGTTAATACTATAAATAAGTGTTAAATGCAATATATGTTTTATTTGTGTTTATTACACAATTCTGTGTCAGTTTGTTTTTAACGCTACTTATGTACTGTACAAACATGTACTAAAATACATAAAATTGATCTAGAATTGATACAAAATTATGTAAGCATTGTAATTGTACTCTATGTCTGGTTATTATTTAATAATTAAACATACCATTTAATATATTAAGCATTACACTCCATTTATAAATAAATAAAACATTTGTTTATTAAACTACATTTCAACCAACTTCAGAAACGTATAGTTTGTTATGTGCTTATTGTTCAATTAAAACATATTTCGCATTTTGACGATATATTGTTTGTTTTTAAGAATCATGTCGAAAGTGTTTCCGTAGAGGTCTTTAGTTTAATGACTCGGTTGGGGTATGGTGATGTGATCGGACGCCGACGGAAAGAGAAGTTCATGGAAAATGAGAGGCTGTTGAATGGTCATGTGTTGAATGCACAAATAAATTGGCTCACTATAATCACAGCTGGCAGCAAGGCAGAGGGGCTTACTAGCTATTTCGAAAGCGACTTTGATTATTTATACGTCTTAAGAATGTCCTCTGTCTGGAAGCTCGTATCGATCTCAACACCATACCAGACGACATGGAAGTGTACAGGATGGATACACGTGTATATCCAGGACACTGCAGACTGTTACTAGAGACACAAGTTCCTACGGGCACCCTGTAATTCTAAACGCTCAATGTGATGATGGATATGGAGCAGTTATATTAAGAAGTGGTTTATTTGTAGATGGATGGTCCAGATCTAATTTAGCTTTAATGTCGACAATAGCACATATGGATTATGATTGTTATGAAATAAGACAGAAAGAACGCGCAGGGCCTTCACTACCGTGTACAGCCTACGAGATATTGTATGTGGACAAAGTATTCGCACTACGTTGTTACTGCCCAAGTATCCTACAGAGATGGGCTTCCAGACCCCGTCATTGGCTAACACCGGTCATAGTTGAGAAAGTCGTATCATTGGGAGCCTATGTTACACCGATAGGATTCAAGGGAAGTGAAAACAAAGACATTGAATGGAGGATTTGCTTCAAGACCGGTGAGACAGAATTTGTAAACAACCTCAAAAACACACAAGTAAAAGTGTATGTTATGCTTAAAACGATCCTTAAAGATATACTGAAGCCAATTTATAAAGAAATAACATCGTACGTGCTAAAAAACATCATATTATGGCAAGCTGAGAACACTCCACAGACAGAGTTTCATGCACGCAGCTTACTTAACTGGCTACATGACGGACTGAGAGAGCTTAAGACTGCTATTGAGAAAAAACAGCTTTGATATTACATGATTCCAGATAGAAATTTAACGGAAGCCTGTGGTTCGGAGGATGCCCTGCAATATAAATGGGTAGCAGATATTACGGACATGCTAGAGGAAGGCCCCCGGGTGATACTGAGATTGCGGAAGAAACGAAATGCAATTGTCGCGTCTCCACAGCCGATGTTGTGGTTCAGCAGGAAAAATATGGCGCTGAAGATGCTGTTGCTGGAGCTTATGATCAATGTATGAAAGCGAAGTTGGATGACTCGGGGTCCATCATGAATATGATATGGGGACACCAGGAGGTGATATTAAGAGAAGTAGAACAAAAACTCATCCTCGAGGGCAGTTATTCAAATCATCTGATGGAAATAATCACAAGACTTTTAATGAAATAATGAAATAAAAATTAAATTACACGCGTCTATGTCAATAGTCAAATATTAGCCTAAAATGCAGTCACATAAGAGGCACATTGACGGCTTATACGGTATTATAGTAACAAACATATATTATGTGTAATGCAATATTAATAAATGGGTGCTAAATTCATAGTTCTCGGATTTTAAGAACGCTAATTGAAGTATTTATTTTTTCATATACAATGTTGTGCCGGAGACGATTGAAGCATGACAATTAGGAGTATTTTCTCATTTTTGTCCCTGGTTTTTGAATATTGTTCATGGAAATTAAATTATGCAAGAAACATGTATAAATCAGGGGAAGAAAAAGACCGCAAACTTGAAATGGACATCCATTTTTGTTAGTTTTTGTTTATGTCACTTAAACTATAACTGCATGAAGGAACACATATTTAAATGCATATGAATTGTGCAATTTATGATACCTTCGTGTGTTCCTTTGGTAGAAGTGTTGAGCAGTCATTTCGGTGAGTAATTTAACGACAACATACTTAATTGATTCTAGAATTGCGACACCATAAGGGTTTCGCGGGAGTTAAATGAGTGGGGAGATCATATACACTTTTCTGCTTTCCGGTAGCAAGGACGTGAAACACCAGCTTTCCAACTCTGTGTGGTTCCAGCTCCAAAGCACATACTGCATTAGTTCAGTGAGAAAAATTCTCTATTTCACATAAAAAGGCATATTCACAAATGTCTCGAAACAAACAGTGACATCTACTCTCTACTTAAAAAAATATTTTAAATAGTCAATAATTGTTTAATTCACTATGTCCTTTGTTTGTTGGATATTTAATACTGGGACTTTATTGTATTGACAACACCAGTGGCTCCATCTCTTTTGTAAGAAAACTAAAATACCTAGTAAATCTACCATAAACCAATGTTTATACTGATGTGACAACCTGTTTTGAAAGCAATTGTTTGATGTCATTACTGATATAATTTGGTGGATATTATTTCTTCACACTGACAATTCTTTTCGTTGGTTCAAAGCTGCAAGATGTCTTAATTTATAAAGTTCTTGCACGTTTCCGAATGGGTTACTATTATGTTTTTCTCTGCATTTATAGCTGAGTTATTTTTCGCTGAATTGTACTTTATCGCCAGATTTGTTGTAATTTTGATATTTTCAAAAAAAATAACACTTACTAGATGTCTGCCTTTTATGTTCCAATTTCAAACAGACGATTCAAAGACATACATATTGAAGAGCTGATATCTTGTTCCAGAAATAACTTGGAAAATGTTTCAGGTCCATAAGGAGAGCACATTCCAATGTCAAATATAATAAATAAATGCTTGAAGACTTTTCCCGATCTTTACCTAAAACGGTTATGGGTTTGATTGAATTTGTTGATGTGTGGGACTTAAGATTTCTGAAATAAGTATTTTTTCGAGATGTCAAAATTTGAGAATTTAGTGCACTATCATAATCTGGCCTATTTAAAATGTAGACTTTCGTCCTAATTCAATGGAACAACTTTATGATTTTCTGCTTTTAAGAGTTCTTTCGTTCAATAATGCTACTTGGTTTTACATATTTAGTGCAATTCTTGACAACTACTGATCAAAATTGATTGGGAGCTTCAATGCGGTAGAAAACAGTGTTGAAAAAGTGTTATTAAAAAAACGCATTATGGATAATTGCAGCAGTCTAGGAGTCCCTCAAACGATAAGTCAGATATAAAGAGCGTTACATGACACAACCGCCTGTGAATGAATCACTCTTAAGAACTTCAGAGACTATGAGCATTATTAAACACAGCAGCCTTGAAGGTCGTCTCCATCAGGTAAGTCAGAGATTGAGAGCTTTCCCAAACACAACAGTCTGTTAAGTCACTTAAAGATAAGTCACAGACTGAGAGCGTTTCAGGACACAGCAACCTGTACAGTCGTCGCCCTCAGTACAGTCTGAGAATTTGAGCATTCCCAGAAACAGCAGCAAATAAAGTCGTCACTCTCAAGTAAGTTAGATATTGAGAGCGTTCCCAGACACATCCTGTACATGCGTCACTTTCATAAAAGTCAGATATTTAGGGGAGTCCCCAGACACAGAAGCCTGTACAGACGTCACTGTCATTTAAGTCAGAGACTGAGAGCGTTCTTAGACATCAAAAAATGTACATAATGGACTCTCATTTAAGTCAGATATTCAGAGCGTTCAAAGACACAGTAGCCTGAACGATGGCTTGTCACAGGTTAGTCAGATATTGAAAGTCACAGCCCGAGAGCGTTCCCGGACATAGCAACCTGCATATAGAGTCATCACATATTAGTCTGCTGGAAACGTGTTTACATGGCAACAGTTAAGATTCTTGTTTAGATGAGCAGACTTTGTATTGATGATAGTACGCGTATTATAAGAAACGAGTGAGTACAATTATGCATTTTAACCGTTATAGTTGACGATTATGGATGGAGCTTCGTAAGAAATTATAGGTATTATTGGAGATAAGGTTATTTGATTCGTTTAAAGCCGCGTTAGAATCACAATAAAAAAATCTTCTCACTAGTGATTTTACCCCTATACGCATCAAAATGTTCGGCTGTTGATTATTCGACAACAACCTATCGCCTACATGTATTATTTCTTTATCAATAAATATGTTAAACAATTCTGAACAATTATCAATAATGTTATTACAGAAACACATAAACATTTGTGTCCTAGTACTTTTGAATTTGTGTTTATAAATTTTGGTGACATCATGTATATATTCATTCTTCCTGACATACCCGATAAATGAAAATATATGTCGTGTTAAATAAATGCGTATTTAAGATGTCTGACAATTATTGTGTTGTTGGTCATTCAGCATACATTTTATGAATGCAATTGTTTATAATACTCTTTGGCTAATACTTCGTGCTGGAATACTTTACAGTATACTTTTGTTGTATTTTGTAATACGGATATATTGAACAAAGGCATGCAGTTACTTTATTGTTTGTTATGTAATCGATTTACTCCTAAATATACCGCAGATACAATGAGTTAGCCAATAAAACAACGGAACAATGCTTCACAGGACGAATGAGAAGTAACTTGCCTTTAATTGAAATACATTTTATTTGACATTAGATGTAGTGTGAGTATGTTTTTGGATACATTAAAGGGTCATATCGACGGCATTTACCCCTAAATAAAGATAGGCATTAAACAATACATATTATCTCTTTTTAAGCAGAAATTATATTATTAACTTAATCTATTCATTGAATGGCAAAGAAAAATAAGAACATTACCAAACAATATTTACACTCCTTCAGTGTGACCCAACACAACCCGTGACCGTTCATCAGTGGCGCACTCTTGTTTAAGATGCATTAATAAACGAGCCTATAATACGTCCGAGGTTTAGCAACATATTGCTGACTAACTTCATTTAATATTATGATGTTTTATTTACACTCTTCTAAAAACAGAAACTGACGAAACTTTATATACGTCCATCAATGCCCTTCCTGATCTTAAATATTATCTTGGTTTTCGGCATCGCATGTCCCACAATTGATTTGATGTGTGTCTTGTTTGCATAATTTACAATATCAATATAAATCTAATCCAAAGACGTTTAAGGCGTTACATCCAGGCACTTTTAGTATATACAATCTAGAAGGAACTGACTAACCACACCTAAACCTAGGTTTTTGGAAGGGGACATTCCAACAAAGTGACCAGATTATGAAATTTTGTTGAAATGCAAATCTGATCTTAGGTCAGCATCTCTGTCAATGTCAGTTTACCTTTCAAGTACACATTGTTTGCGACACTGGTCATCGCAAAAGTATCCACTATTACATTTGACCAGCTTGAAAAAAGATCAAATAGATAAACTCGGGTTGGCATATTACGCGGTTTATTACTGGAAAATATAAGATATGCAGAAAGCATGAATCGGTAATGCCGGCCAAAGGTCAAGGTTGTACTTGTACGCACATATTTTTGCGTCCATTTTCGTGTAAGCATCATATCTCCTACACGCTGAAGCGGATTTTCTTGAAACTTGCCTCAACATATTAATGCCATTAAGACGGTGTGCAGAAGGCAAGAGATAGTCACACCGGCTCAAGGTCCAGGTCATACTTCAAGTTCAAACATTTGAACCTTCATGTTCGTGTCCGCTCCATATATATATCGTGTGCCTTAAAGAGGACGTTTATGAAACTTGCCTCAAGTAATGGGAGCATTGAGGAAATAAACACATTGGAACTTCAGTGGGGTCAGCAGGGGACTATTTTTAGCATCACTTAAAGGTCCTTAAAGGGAAGTGGCGAATTGTCGTCCAAGAATCACGACAAAACACTGGACAAACATATACACTAATGAAAACGAATGGGATGACCGCATCTTGTTTAAATGCTTTTCTGATTATGATAACCGTTTATTGCCAAATCATAATAATTCAATTTAAATCGGCTGATTAAAAAAAAGCTGACCTTTATTATGTGCTAATTGATATTGCTAAATACAGACATTTGCAACCAATTTTCGTCATTTTAATCCTTATGGCGGCTTCTTTCTGAATTGCTCAACGATGAGCTTAATCTTTTTTTTCTACATAATAATACATCGCTAACCCCTTTTTAGTAAAGACACAATTAAGTTGGTACTTGTTTTGGTTTCATTTCATTGTGCTTTAGATAGTTAAGGTTCTCGTGCTTTGGTCTGTATATAACCATCGTTTTGTCTGTAAATAGTATTGTTTTGAGATTGACAACTATATTTAATTACATGTATTTGCAAGGGCAGGATACCATGAAGCAATTAGCATTTAATCTTGATTATTGTGAAACAATAATAATGAAAACAGTCATTATTATAGTCATTAATTTGCATTAGGGACGTGTCGCATAAGATTCCCCTGTACACGTCAAATACTACATACAATTCATGGCGTGATAAGCGAATTACGTATATGTTATTGTAACTTGTTAAAGATAACAACTATATTATGAATACATACATATCATGTGTCGATATAAGGTATTGTTTCGCGAGGTTACAACATCGTGGACATTTCCATTCTGACTCAATTATCTAGTAAGTAGACTGATTGGTATACCTTTGAACTTGAAAAAAATATACCTTACCGTTGTAACAACTTATCAGTTTCAATTTCGAACGTCAACACTTTCCATATATTTATAACCTAGAAGCTCTTGTCGCATTGTCTTGAAAGCGAAAGTGCAGGACATTTTAATATTTTTGAAAACTACATTTTTTTAAACTGGATATTTGCCCGTGTTTTTAGGCTCATTTGTTTGAAAACATCTAAATATATACTAAACAGTTTTCGCGTCAGAACATTTTTAAAACAAATAGTCGAATCTTATCGCTAACGGATTTAAAGAGACGTCAGAAAAGAAGGTATGACAATTTTGATTCAAACGAGAAAAAAAAAAAATACTTCAAACAAAGAAAAATGTTAAAAATAGTGTTCCATTTATTAATAACAAACGAAATCGGACAAATAAGAAAGTGTTTGTAACGATTTGTATCAAAAATTTAACGAAATGATGTATTACCGACATGGTATTTAAACTTTTATCAACATTTAAAAGCCTACGTGGTATAGTGGTAAATTGTAAGCTTTTGTTTCGGTAGTTCCCGGGTAAGAAACCCAGTACAGGTACACGTTCTCATTTTGTATGTTATCTTGTAATCATAATTACCTTAAAGTATTCCGTCAGTTTTACTAGTAAACTCATAATATTTTTCAAAATTTCGAAAATATATCCCTTTAGTCCCTTTAACAGTTTGACTTCGTTCAGTTTCTTTAAACTCTGTATTTCAACTACTCGAATATTTGTATTCATTAAAACTAACGGGCGCAGCACTTTAAATGGTTAACCATCAGGTAAATTGATAAGGCAAGGACTTTAGACTTTATCCCAAACCGATATGGAAAAAAAATGTGAACATTACAGTTTGTAACGAGCACATACGCCCATTATTTGCCTCGAGAATCTAACGCTATGGTTATTCAGATGTAATAATGTTTTTAATGTGGAAGATGGATATTCTTGTAAATTAATAATACATGAAACGATTTGAACATTTTTCTGTATGTGTAATTCGAAGTTTCCATAAATAGTATGTTAATGGAAAGCACACGTAAACATCGTATCAATCGATCCTTGTGTCAATTCAGAGTCGTCGGCTTTAATTTACATTCATTACGCTAGAAATGGCAGAAGGAAATATCGCAGAGTCGGACAGTGGAAGCGTTCACAGATACAGCAGTCTGTACAGTCATCACTCTCGGGTAAGTCAGAGACTGAGAGCCTACCCAGACACAGTAGAATGTGCAGGTATCAATCTCAGGTTAGTCAGCAAATGAGAGCGTTGCCAGACGCAGCCGGTATATGCATCACTTCCGGGTAAGTCAGAGTCTGATAGCTTTACCAGAAATGGCATTATTAACAGTCGTTTTTCTTCAGTAAGTCAGGGAGGGAAACCTTTCTTAAATGCATCATTCTGTAAAGTCGCCACGCTCGGATAGGTCAGAGACTGGGAGCTTGCCCAGACACAGCAGCCTAAACAGTCGTCACATTCGAGTAAGCCAGAAACTAAACACATTACCAGACACAGCAGCCTGTACAGTCGTCACTCTCGGGTAAGTCAGAAACTTAACACATTCCCAGACACAGCAGCCTGAAAAGTCGTCACTCTCGGGTAAGTCAAAGACTGGAAGCCTTCCCAGACACAGCAGCCTGTACAGTCGTCACTATCAGGTAAGTCAGAGAATGAACACATAACCAGACACAGTAGCCTGTACGGTCGTCACCTTCGCGTAAGTCAGATAATCAACACATTACCAGACACAGCAGCCTGTACTGTTGTCACTCTCGGGTAAGTCAGAAACTGAACACATTACCAGACACAGCAGCCTGTACAGTCGTCACTCTCAGGTTAGTCAGAAACTGAACACATTACCAAACACAGCAGCCTGTGCAGTTGTCACTCTCGGGTTATTCAGAAACTAAACACATTCCCAGACACAGCAGCCTGTACAGTCGTCACTCTCGGGTAAGTCAGAAACTGAACACATTCCCAGACATCGCAGGCTATACAGTCGTAACTCTCGGGTAAGTCAGAGACTGGGAGCCTTCCCAGACACAGCAGCCTGTACAGTTGTCACTCTCGGGTAAGTCAGAGACTGGGAGCCCGCCCAGACACCGCAGCCTGTACAGTCGTCACTCTCGGGTAAGTCAGAGTCTGGGAGCCTTCTCAGACACAGCAGCCTGTACATTCGTCACTCTCGGATAAGTCAGAGACTGGGCGCCTTCCCAGACACAGCAGTCTGTACAGTAATCACCCTCGGGTAAGTCAGAGACTGGGAGCCTTCACAGCACTTTGTACAGTCATCACTCTCATGTAAGTCAGAGATTGTGAGCGTTCTCAAACATAGCAGCCTATACAGTCATCACTTTCGGGATAAGTCAGCGACTGGGAGCATTCCCAGACACAGCAGCCTATACCGTTGTCACTCTTGGGTGAGTCAGAGACTGGAAGCCTTCTCGGACACAGCAGCCTGTACAGTCGTCACACTCGGGTAAGTCAGAAACTGAACACATTCCCAGACACAGATTGCTATACACTCGTCACTCTCGGGTAAGTCAGAGACTGGAAGCCTTCCCAGACACAGCAGCCTGTACAGTTGTCATTCTCGGATAAGTCAGAGAGTGGGGGCCTTCTCAGACACAGCAGCCTGTACATTCGTCACTCTCGGATAAGTCAGAGACTGGGAGCCTTCCCAGACACAGCAGTCTGTTCAGTCATAACTCTCAGGTATGTCAGATATTGAGAGCTTTCTGAGACACAGCAGCCTATACAGTCGTCACTCTCGGATAAGTCAGAGACTGGGAGCCTTCCCAGACACAGCAGTCTATACAGTTGTCACTCTCGGGTAAGTCAGAGACTGGAAGCAGTCTCAGACACATCAGCCAGTTCAGTCGTCATTCTCGGGTAAATCAGAGATTGAGAGCGTTCTCAGACACACATGCATATACAGTCGTCACTCTCGGATAAGTCAGAGACTGGGAGCCTTTCCAGACTCTGCAGCTTGCACAGTCATCACTCGCAGGTAAGTCTGAGACTGGAAGCGTTCTCAGACACAGCAGCCTATACAGTCGTCACTCTAGGATAAGTCAGAGACTGGGAGCCTTCCCAGACACAGCAGCCTATACAGTCGTCATTCTCTGATAAGTAAGAGACTGGGAGCCTTCACAGACTCTGCAGCCTGCACAGTCATCACTCTCAGTTATGTTTGAGACTGGAAGCGTTCTCAGACACAGCAGCCTATACAGTCGTCACTTTCGGATAAGTCAGAGACCGGGAGCCTTCCCAGACACAGCAGCCTGTATAGTCGTCGCTCTCGGGTATGTCAGAGACTGGGAGCCTTCTCAGACACAGCAGCCTATACAGTCGTCACTCTCGGGTAAGTCAGAGACTGGGAGCCTTTCCAGACACAGCGGCCTGTACAGTCGTCACTCTCGGTTAAGTCAGAGACTGAAAGTGTTTACAGACACAGCAGCCCATACAGTCGTCTCTCTGGGGTAAGTTAGAGATTGAGAGCGTTCTCAGACATAGCAGCATATACAGTGGTCATTCTCGGGTAAGTCAGAGACTAGGAGCCTTCCCAGACACAGCAGCCTGTACAGTCGTCACTTTCGGGTAAGTCAGAGACTGATAGTGTTCCCAGACACATCAGTCTGTGCAGTCGTCACTCTCGGTTAAGTCAGACACTGAGAGAATTCCCAGATACAGCAGCCTGTATAGTCGTCACTCTCGGGTAAGTCAGAGACTGGGAGCCTTCCCAGACACAGCAGCCTATATAGTCGTCACTCTCAGGTTAATTAGAGATTGAAAGAAGCTTTACCAGACACAGTGCCCTCTGCAGTCGATATTCTGATGTACGTTAGAGGCAGAACGCGTTAATGGACACAGCAGCATGTACTCATTATCATGTGGGTTAGATACTGAAGGCGTTTCCGTAATCAGCAGCTGTACAGACTTCACTCTCAGGTAAGAAAGGGACTGATAGCGTTGCGGACACTGCAACCTGCACAGTTGGTACTCTTATGTAGGGCATATACTACGGCGTATCGACACAGCAGCCTACACATTCGTTACTTTTAAGTTAGTCAGGGACTGAAAGCGATCCCAAACATGTTAGTCTGTACAGTCGTCTATCTCAGATAGATGAGGTACTGATAGCGTGCCAGGACACAGCAGCCTGTACAGTCGTCACTGTAATATATGTTTGCAGGTTATTTGTATCCATGGCAACAGTTCCGCAGTTCTCGCAAGCAACTCTGTCCTTGTCACAAACAAATTATCTTACTTCTTACTTCTTAATATATCATTATGGCTATTTATTATGTTACTGTCTAGATTCATTGTTCAACAAAAATGTAAGCGGTTTAATTCCCATATGTAGAATAAAAGAAATTCATGTGATAATTTCCCCAACTCTTGTTTCTTGAACAGACTAAAATAAATATGATTTTTATAACTGCAATTTATTTTTCAGGATTGTACTATTATTATCTGTATTTGTATGTTTATAGTTAATCTGAGCACAACGTCCATATGTATACATATAACCGAAATAATATGTTCATATTTATTTGTTTTGGTTAAAAACCGGAATTAATTTCCCGAAAGTATGGACAGTTCAATAATTGCTTTAAGTAGTTTTTCGTATATTACGTTTTACGTTTTTACCCTCTTTAACTAGTTTTATATTGTAGAAACTAATTTCCGGAATCACTTGGAATTATATTTCAAACTTTCAGTTTCTCCCACTATATAACTCGGGGTTATCTTTTTACAATGTCATGTCATTAGCTGAACGAATTATTTGGCTACTTTTAAATTTAATCATAAACAAATCATTTAATACCATATCTTTCATAGAAAAATATCACTTCGCGTCTTTTTCGATGTTGCTTAATACAGTCTGTTCCTTTATGCTATTAACTATGACAGCGTATGAGTCTACACTCCACCGACCTTTCAACAAAGTACACTCCCGCTCACGTTTCAATGACGTTACTAAAGAAAACAAATACGTCATTTCCTTCTTAACAGTGGGCGAATAACCTAATGTTCATTTGTTATAATCAAAGAATCAACAAGACTCGGTGTAAGAGCAAATATTTCTCTAAATACTCATCTTCTTATTATAATAATTATGGTGATAACATCCTTCAAATCCGAGGATCTCTAGTTCGAGCCCTGCCCGGTCACATAACTTGTATTGGTGTTGGTCATGAAATCCTTTCTAGGGCATTTTCCCCTTCCATCTGACCGACCAGATAATACTGAAATACTGTTCGTTAACGGTAGAAAACCAAACAAATAAAAAAAAACAGCAACAACAAACAAACAAAGACAAATATTGTAATACGACAAATATATAGTTGTTTGAAGCAATAATATTGTATAAGTATCCATAATACAATTGTGCGGATATGTGTCTATTAACACTACACACGTGACTCAATGTTAGCATATATACTTAAATACACAAAAGTATACACACTTCAAACAAGAATGATGCATGCATTTATGTGTACTCGAACTATTGATGTTTTTTTTAAATAATTAAACGTACAGTTAAATCGTATATAAGAAGGCATTAAACTCAATTTATGCATAAATGAAGCAACACTTTATAAGATACTACATGTAAACAAACTTAAGAAAAGTATAGTTTTTATGTGCTTATATTTTAGAAGATGACATTTCGCATCTTGAAAAAAAATGTTTTTTTCTTTTCAGAATCATGTCGAAAGTGTTTCCGTGGAAATCTGCAGTATAATGACCCGGTTGGGGTACGGCGAGGAAATCAGACGCGGACGAATAGAGAAGTATAAGCAGAAGGATAGGTCGGTGAATGCAATCTTAAACAAGTTTACTTTAATCACAGCTGGAAGCAAAGCAGAGGGGCTTACCTGCTGTTATGAAAGCGACTTAGATATTTTATACGTTCTGAACGGTGTCCACTGTCTGGAAGCTGGTATCAATCTTCACACCATACCAAACGACATTGAAGTGTACAGGATGGATACACGTGTATATCCAGGACACTGCATACTGTTTCTAGAGACACAAGTTCCTACTTGGCACCCTGTAATTCTAGATGCTCAGTGTGATAATGGATATGGAAGAGTTCTATTAAGTAGTGGTTTATTTTTAGATGGATGGTCAAGACTTATTTCACATTTAGCGTCAAAATCAGCAAAAGTTTCACCCGTGTACCATGAACGCGCAGGCCCTTCGCTACCATGTACATCTTCCGATATATTGCATTCGGACAAAGTATTTGCACTACGTTGTCACTGCCCAAGTATCCTACAGAGATGGGCCTCCAGACCCCGTCATTGGCCGCCACCAGTCATAGTCCAGAAAGTCGTATCATTAGGAGCTTATTTAACCCCGGTAGGATTCAAGGGGAGTGAATACAAGCATATGGAATGGAGGATTTGCTTTAATACCGGTGAGACAGAACTTGTAAATAACCTTAATGACGCACAAGCGAAACTGTATGTACTACTTAAAATGATCCTCAAAGATATAATGAAGCCAATTAATAAAGAAATAACATGTTATGTGCTAAAAAACATCATATTTTGGCAAGCTGAAAACAACCCACAGACTGAGTTTCATGCACGTAGTTTACTTCACTGGCTGCATGATGGTCTAAGAGAACTTAGGACTGCTATTGAGAATAAACAACTTTGCTACTACATGATTCCAGAGAGAAATTTAATGGAAGCTTGTGGTTTGAAGGATCCGCTGCAGCATAAATGGTTAGCAGATATTACTGACTTGATGGCGGACGGTCCAATGGTAATATTGAGATTGGAGAGGATACGAAAGGCGATTGTCGCGTCCCCAGACCCGATGTTGTGGTTCAGCAAGAAAAGGATGGAGCTGGAGATGTTGACTCTGGAGGAGTTTCATAGACAGACGAAATTTGGTTTTGAATATATAGACTCGGATTTCTTCCTGAATGCGATTAGAAGTCGCAAGATAGAGATATATGACGAGGTGAAAAGACGAATGCTCCTTGATGGTAGTTCTGTAAATTGTCTGTGTAAAACTCTCAACAGATTTCTAATGTGATAATGAATTAAGCTGCTTATGTTACATGTGTATCGGGGTTACGCGCTAGTATACTCGCTACTGCAAACTTGTTTATATTTACATATGTTTTTAGACTGCAAATGTGTATGACGGTCGTAAATAACAATACTATGTTTGCAAATTGCTTGGCCTTAGTATGACAACAACACGGTTATGATTAAGAATTTCATTCGGTCTGTACACCGTGGTGTCTTATCCAAACCGACGCACTGGATGTTTTCAATATTAATATAGTATTCCTTTATTCCCCAGCGTCGCCGTCTTTTTGAGGCGTTGTACTCGCACAACTCCAACGGTGGCTTCATCAGACTTGTATTCTGTATTGCTACATTAAAATCGTCAACAATCAGTGCCTTACATTTCTTTTCCGCTTTCATCCGGAATACAATGAAGTTTTCCAAAGTTTTTGTATAATTTGATACCAATGCCAAGAAATGCAAATACAATCCAAATCATCGTTTTCTTTTAATCTGAGGCGTTGTGCATGCATTCGTTTTTCAGATACAGATACAAAGTCCTCTGGAAATGATTGTTTAAAATTGCTACAGAGGCTGGTATATTTGGCGTAAGATATAGCAATCACAAGACTGTATTCACCCTCTTTACCCAACTTGTGATACACATCTGAAATGGGCTATTGTTTCCAGGCTTTACCATGAATATGTTTCCATGACACCTTCTCAGAGGACTGTCTTATTTACTGACGAACGTATCGTTCTTTTCATCAACATGTGGCGATTCAATATATTGCAAACCAATACAACTCTCTTTGGTCAGTCATGTCATGCTCACTTACCTAATATTATATTTTTCCTAAATATTATCTTTTTGTTGTTGTTTGGTGAGACAATCAGTCATGCATTAGTGTTTAATTGTTAAATACAATAGGCAGAACACATTAAATTAACTAAATCTTACCTTGAGTAGTGATATCGAATCTTTGTGTTATTATTACCAGTTCCGCCATTCGAAAAAAACATTAACAATTCTATACAAAATATCGCTGTTTGCCTCGATTTAAATGTGATCAGCAAGCAAATTATTAAACAATAAAGAATGAAACAAAAGGTTTTGGTAAAATATAAATAGTTTCACCAAAACACAAATGGTCGCCGTAACAGTTAGAGTACATGATGAATCTGACTTAACTCAGAGGATATTGAAATTATTCTCATTCGTATAAGGCATAGTCGAATGTACTCGAATAACGTTTAAGTAATTTAATAGGTAAAGAAACTTAACGGCAATTTGTATATTTACATTTATTTTGTATTGCTGAAACAACTGTTTTGAGTAGAGGTAGAACAGTATGACAATTTACGTAAGCAAAAGAATGGCAAGCGACATTCGTTATAAATAACGAAATGTTAAATTCAATATCACCAGTTTCATTGGAGCCATTTATTCAAGACACGTTGACAGGTACAGTTGAGTTTTATAATTCATCTTAACACAAATAATACTTTGTGACGTATTTGAATCCTGCAGCGTTTAAAAATGCATTTCATGTCCTTGAACTGAATGATGCAATCGTGATATTTATTGCGTAATCAGGCAAGCACGGGTAGTTTGGCGATTTTTTGTTGTTGCATTCGTTAAACAAGAAAATTGAGATAACCCATAGTTTTGATTCTTATATTCTACCATGTGTATATATTATATGAAGATCGTTATAATTTAATTATAAAACGTTAATTATTCTACTACCATCAATAGTAATCAAAAAAACACTTTTCATGACATATTGACTGAAAAAGTAATCCGTCATGAGTTTGTCGGATAAATCTTGACTGTCATCAAAAGCCCGAATTTGCATGTAACCCAGAGTTTTATATATCACATTTAGCGGACCGATAAAGTCATTTAGTTGTACGAAAAAACATTAGTCGCGTCAAAAACACTTATCAACATATACAACGTTCGAGCTCTTTTAAAAGACAACTGCACACACATTTTGAATGTGGTGGTTATAGTAAAGTAACTGTTTTGGTTCTTCAAATAGAAACAATTAAGATACCCTTTTGGGAAGAAATTGTAAAAGCAACGTTCATTTCAATACACTTTGTATAGCTTGTGAAGGGTGTATCGTTTTCAGATACCCCTTTTCACTTCCTGTTACATACACATTATTGTGTGATATGCGCGTTGATTAATATGTTGTTGTAACTTCTTTCAACTATTTAAATAATATAGACATCATGCGAGGTTATTACATCGTGGAAAGTTTTGCTCGATTAATTATTATACAACGTACCTAAAAACATTATCTTAACCTCTTTCTTGGTTTTAAAAATACAATTTGACAGTTATAATTACAAATTTATATTGTCAACACATTGTATGAATGTACTACTTATAAACTCTTGCGACTTGTCTTGAAACCGAGAGTGAAGGGCATTTCAATAATTTTTAAAACTACATTTATTTCAATTTGTATATTTCTCTGCTTTTTCGGTTTTCTTTTTTGAGGCGGATCTGATTGTTTTATCGTGTTTAATTCATAATACCCGTAGGGCGTTATCGCATAAAAATCTTTATATAAATACTAGAACGTGTTCGTGTATATACATACGATTCCGCCTTGAGTGTATAACAGATAGTCAAACCATATCGCTAATGGATTTATAAGGACTTTTCCACAGTTTGACAAAATAACAATTTAACCACATTGTTATTGATTCCAAAAGGAATGGATGTATTTAATTCAAAAAGCAAAATAACACTTAATACGAAGAAAAATTAACATCCACAAAACGAGTTAAGAAAAATGATTAAGCGTTTGTAATGCTTTTTATTAATTATTTAGCAATATTGTGTTTTACCGTCATATTGTTTAAACCAGTATTGAAAAACCTGGTACAGTAGTAGCGCGTTTGTTTGATGGGAACCGGGTTCGAAACTCAGGACATGCAGCATTGTCTTATTTTGTCGTTTTCCTTTTTGTTATGACTTCAAACTTTTATCGATTGCTTCCACTCAGTTGTGTGGACCACTGCGTTTGAACTACTAGTATATTTTTATTTATCTTAATTACGGTCGTAGAACTGTACATATTTAACCACCAGGTTTAACGATTAGGCAAGGATTCATTCCGCCTGATACATTCCTCGTGCTTATTTCAACACGTTTAATTAACGTTTAATGCTTAATTGAAAATGCTACGTTCCATGTGCTTCATTCCAAATGCTTCATTTCGCATACGTTATTCCATGTGCCTATTTTCATGTGCTTAATTCCACGTGCTTTTATCCACGTGCTTAATTTAACGATTTACATGCATAGTCATGGAATAATTTATTACTAAGATCTGCACCGTTATTTTTTTTACAAATCTTGATCTGGGTTTGTTTGTAATCTATAATTGCTGTAATGTCATATGCTGCGACAAAAACATCCCCCAAAAAGAGAACAACTTTTTAAATGTGATCACAGTCTTTGTTCAAGAAATGACGAGACCCAACACAATAGCCTGAAAAGTGGTGTCAGCTTTTAACTCTGACAAGTAATGCTTGTAATCAAAATGCATGATATTCATCATAGCCTTAAATCAGTAATTGTCAATGTATGTAAATATATCAAAGACGCTTTTGGTAACACGGTCCCAAGTAATAATGTTTAGATAGAAAGCATTTCAAGACACAGTATTTTGTACAGTTCTCACTCTAAGGTAAGATAACTTCTAAAGGCATTTTCAGACACGGAAGCCTGAAGGTCTTAACTCTCGGGTAGGTTAGAGACTGGAAGCGTTCCCAGACACAGCAGCATGTATAGGTGTCGCTCTCATGTAAGTAAGAGACTGACAGCTTACCAAGACACAGCAGGATATACAATAGTATATCGCAGCGTAATTAGATACTCAAAGCATTCCCAGAACCAGCAGCCTGTACAGTCATAGATTTCTGGTAAGTCAGAGACTTAAGGTTTCACAGACAGCAGCCTGTAAAGTCGTCTATCGCAGGTAGGACACTTAAAGCATTCCCATACACAGCAGCTCGCACAGCCATCACCCTCAATTAAGTAAGAAAGTGAACCCAGGCAGAGAGTCGTTACTCTTATGTTAGTCAGGGTCTGAGAGGTTTTCCAGAGGCAACATCATCTGCTGTCGTCGATTTCGTTGAAATACTTCACATCTTAAAAAGACAAAATTATACTTACAACTCCATTATGCTTTTGGTCCATACTCGACTCTCCAAGCCTAACATTGCATGTTGCTTAAGAAATAATGCTGAATTACATAAATTACTTACACAATTTAAAAACATGAACCTGTCTTATTTTTTTATGTTATTTTCTCAATAACTGTTTATATTATCAAAATAATTTACCAATTATAGTACACTACAACCTATCTGTTTATGTGTATTCGTACTGCAATTTAAAAAACATCAATAATTTAAGTTATACTTTGACACCATTGTGAAGTAATTTTACTGTATTTATCACTTAATTGTATTTTATTATCTTTGAATAATGTAGTTTTACGAATAGTTCGATGGATTAGAGTACATTTAGGTATATTTCGGCAATTCTTTCCGCCGTCGAAAGTGCAGACATTTTACTATTCTACCTTTTCTGTGTGTCAACTTGTGTCACTCGTTTGAGGGAATGTGAATTTGTATCAAATGGAATTCCTCGAGGCATTGCGCCAGACTTTGGTATCACTTAAACGCATATGATATAGATAACATTAGAAAACGAATAAAATATTCACAGAGAAGGAACACGCAGACGGCGATCGCGACAACATGGCGTTGTAAGTACTTTCATTGATTTATGTTAAAGTTTAGTTTAGTTATATAATGTTAAAAATAAAACCTGTTGTCTTTAATAAAATATGCATTCAAAATACGCAATAAGTGATCTGATATTCATGTTTTATTTAAAAAACTCAATTTTTTATAATTCAAGTATTGCAAGAAATGTCAGTTTAACACATATGTTGGTGTCAACGACAAGGAACAGTTATTATGTATATAAAATATTGCGAACATACTATTTATATAATTTTGTTGGTGCGTACTTTGTTTGTATTTTAAAACAAAAGTACTGTAAAAATGTTACAACTGTGTAGGGAAATATGCGAAAAGAATTATCGAACTCGCAAAATACGCTCTTCAAAAGTGGAATTCTTGTAATCTGCGTTTTACGCACGTGCCTTGTTTTAATTGTTATTTTAATTGTTATATGTCTGCGTTTTAATTTTCTTTATATTTAAGCGTTGATGTATCTTCCATTAAATAACGTCCGTTGTTGTATCGAGAAATATGTTCTGCATTTTCGTACAATAATGTTGATCTTTGTCTGCGTTTTAAAAGTTACTTTTACATCGTGTGTGCTTTTTCCCGTTTATTTAAACTCTTTGTTTTTCATAAATGTCATCAAGCCTCTACTTGCAGCTACTTTCATATAGAATGCGTTTAATTTAAATAGCACTTCATATGTACAGTTCAGCGTGTGTCATACATTTTATTATAATTCGTCTGCAAAGTGATAAAGTTTGTATTGCGTCTGGAATGCCTATTTATTTGCTAGTAACAAATTAATTTATTGTTAATAAAACAATAACCAGGTGGTATATTGTACGCAAGTAACTGCTGTGGCGTAAGTGAGAAAAATAAAATATTAACTTTTGTTAAAAATGGCGGCCAACGGCTGATTTTTCGATTTTTTCGCCTGAACTCGAAAGGTTTGTACATTTACCATACTTATTCGACATTATCCTAACGCGCAAGATGTGAAACTGATAGCCATTTACCTCGGTATAAATCGTGTAGATGCATGATCAATATGAAGAAAGTTATTGAAGACTTTATACGCAAGTGCCTGATTGTTTAAGATTGACACGGCTCATTGTATGTGAATTTTAGGTCATATATAAGGTTTTCTCAGCAGTTTTCATGGACAGGTGGACTCAAGAACCATCATAGTTAACTTTGTCTGAACACAAGGATACTTCCAAAAGGCAATCGCACTATATGCATCAAAATTTGAAAAAAAACCCATTTGCATAACTGTTGAGCACAGTAATCCAACTTTCCGTAACCGTTGTTTATGCAAAAGACAGAGTACAAAAATACCAAACTGGAAAACAGAATAAAGTACGCACGTTTAGGCTTGCTTTGTTAATTAGTGATGTGTTATTATAATTTGCGGAGTCACACTAAAATGTACGGTGGCATAGAGGGGACATGGAAATTTTTGTTTCAATACACGTGTGGACGTATTGCTTTCATGTGCGCACGAATTGCTTCCACATGCTCACGAATTGCTTTCACGTGCGTACACTAAAGAGAATACGTGCGCACGTATTCGCATTTGCGAGCGCACGTTAAAGTCGATACGTGCGTACGTATTCACCTATACGTTCACACGCATTAACATTTACGTGCGCTCGTTTACATGTTAATTTGCGCATGCTTTACGTTCTGCATGCGCACGTGTTACTATTTCATTTATCCATTAATCACATGCGCGCGTATTGCTTTCGTGTGCGCACGTATTGATTTCACATACGCACGTATTGATTTCACGTGCGCATGTATTCATTAGAAAATATCTGCGCATTTATTCACACCTGAGTGCGCACGTATTCACTATTACGTGCACACGTGAACAAATACGTAAAACGTGCGCACGTATTTGAAGAAAATGCCCATGTCTCCTCTATGCCGCCGTGAAATAGGTTAAACCTAACAATACAACAATATGAATCCATATCGTGCAAAGTTTTCAAACCTATAATACTTCACACAGAGTTAAGACACATTCTTAGTATTTATTGTTCATGGAGAAATATAGTGGAAGTCATTGAATGTGAAATCAAAGCAGTCTAACAATGTCGTTTTTATTACATATTTAATCGTCCAACGGAGATCACCTTGAATGCGAAGTGTGGGGTGTTACTTTATCGAGCGCATACTCTTTAAAGCGGCACATTGAGCTTCATATTGGATCCACCTACGTGTACGATTTTTCAGGGTGCGGACAAACATTCAATTGTACAAATTCACTGCAGTTTCACACCCGTTCCCACACTGATAGTCCAAAAATGTGTAGTCAGTGTGGGAAGGTGTTCACTACGACGTTCCGGCTAAACAAGCATGGGAATGAGCTTTACTCGGGCAAGGCATCGAAATATTCGTGTAAACTGTGTGCGAAGCCATGCCAGTCAAGATACGTGTTTCATCAACGTATAAGTACACATTCTGAGTAAAAAATATACACCTGTGAAATATGTTCGAAGTCGTACAAAACCACATAAAGTCTTCGAATGCACAAATGCAGCCAATTTAGACCATGAATGAGGAAAGCATGCCTGTGCAACATGCACCAAAACGTGTAAGACATGAAGGCTGTTGAAACAGCGCATGAATAAACACGATGCTCCGAAGTTTTCTTGCCACGTCTGTGGGAAAATGTTTAAATGGAACATTGCAAGAGAAATCATATTACGGCATGTGATGTGGGAATAAATCAAGAGTGATTCTAACACCCTTTTTTGTAAAACAACAACTTTTGCCCCTCTTACACTCTTTTAATTGAATTGTTTGTATATAAGTTGACTGTCAGTTTTTGTTTAATTTACGAAAATCCTATTAAAAAAAAAAATCACGGAGCTACCTTTAATTAATTTGAGTTTTATCGTCGCCCAATGTCTGTTGACATGTCGGTACCATTTTCGTTCACGCCAATGTGTTGGGCCAAATATCCGTAATTAGGAGCAAGATATCTTGAACGTTTAATGTCGTTTGATCATGAAATCTGAATTTCAGGAAGTCCCTAAAATGATCAATACCATTACAACTTGTATTTCACAAAAGTAAAAAAGGAAAACATTTTGTATTATTGCATAAACATTAATTTCGGTAATCAGAAAATCAACACAGTCATTTGGAGTTATTTTTCTTGAATGATCTTTAACGTATAGACTTGTATGTTATTACATGTTTAATGTAACATTTTGTGACCGCATTTCACATCCATGCCAATATAAATAGGAAACATGGATTTAATAGTTATCACAGTTGATTTTTTTGAAATGTTTTTTTTTTTGTCATCTAACATGGTGTTCTATACTAGGAGTATTCTGGAAATGAGTGTTCTATTTTGTATACTTGAAGTTGTATGTTTTAATTCCCAGTATAAATATACCAATAATAGGTGATTTTGTTATGTGCCTGTAATAATAAAACAAGGACACATTGATAATAAAAAAGGACGTATAAATTGTGTTTGGATTTCGGCATACATATTCATTTTAAATATAAATACAGATATTTGTATTTAATTTATGCAATGATTTTATATAGTACGGTTTTTGGTTGATAAAGCATACTTTTATGGAATTAATAGTGTTAGTTAAGTTCCATATAAGTGACATGAACCATAAACTAATAACGTAATATACTTTTCAAGTCGTTTAAAGTTAATATGGAATCCGAGTGTGCTTACATTTAGTTATGATACATATACACAAGCGTTGTGATACTCATTACAAATAGTAATGTGCTTTTTTGTTTCATTATTGTTTTTTTACAGAAACACCTTGCGTGTTTACATGTTAATAGTCAATTTACATTAATTTGAATTTACTTTTAATCATTATTAATTTATAATAAACATAACAATAAATCAGATACGTTTTATTATGTCTTATGAGTTTGGGATAGCTAATGTATGGTATAATATACAGATTTATGCAATCATGTAAAACACAAACGTGAACATTTTAACGCAGCAATGCAACTCATACAGAAAAACTTCAAAATTTATAGTTTGTTGTAGTTGTCTCGCGGATTTAAGCCACAAAACGGGTAAATCAACTTTTACTGTGCCTCACAAGAATTAGTTACTTACTTTTAATCTCATACTGATCAATTCTATGAGACCACTTAAATGATAAAAAACACTAACTCGTAAACTGGCGCTAATTTTCTCTTGTGTACATTAGCTGACAAAACTTTTCTATGATTTCCGGGAGACAAATATTGTTTCCACATTGATTTAAAGGGGCTATGATATCTAAAGTGTATTCATAGATATAACAAAGTATGGAATAAAATATAAAAAAACGCCTTTACTTAGACATATCTTACCAAATATAACACACTACAAAATGATGAATATTATATTTAATCACAGTTGAAAATCCGATGGTACCGGTTGGTTAATGGCAGACTCCTCGGGGTCGTAGTAACCCAGGTCAATGTGGCGTTCCTTAACTCTGGTGCGGTAGTCGAGTGGTAATCATCTACCATTGCAGAGGTCGTGGGTTCAATCCCTGGCCGGAGCACTGGACATTTCAGAAATGCTTCAAGTGTTTCCCACCCAACTCGAGATGTACTGGTATGAAACCCAGGTAATTCTCGCGTGTATCGGTGCGATACACTGAGCACGTAAAAGAACCAAGGGATCTATTCGCAAAGAGCCAGGGAATCGCACCCAGATTCCTTGTATCTCAATACTGTCTCTTCTGCTTGCTGTCCCTTCAGCAAAAAAAAAAAAAAAAAGAAAAAAAAAGGACCCCATTGGAAATAAGTGCTCTCACTTTCATGGGTTATCCTTGACTGCAAGGTCAAAAGAAAAACATACATACAACTCTTCTTTCATGGGTAAATCATCGCATATATCTTATAACCTGTTCTCCAAGTAATCGGTTTCCGGTCCAGAAAAAATCCTTTGTTTCTTCGGAATAACGCATGATAGAGGTATTCGAACAATCATACCATTTCATTGTATCGGCAAATAATTTTTATGATAAAGGGGAGGTGGACAACTTTCCTTCTGCTTCCAAACGCCTGAGTCTTTCAGTGGTTATATCTAAATCTTGATTTTCGAATTCCACAAAAAACGAAGTATTTTCATTTACATAGTGGTATTCATTATTTTCATTATTTTCATGTTTGTCGAATTGTAGTTTCTTTTTAGTAACATTAGAAACAGCTTGTCCTTGAGGTGATGTTTGTTCATTTGCTGTCTGAGCCACAGAGGGGTTTAGAAAAGAACCCACAGTTTGGTGCTTTGGTGACAGAAAACGTTCCGCTTTGAAGTTTTCAGTGTCGTTTGGCTGCAGGTGATTTAATAGGCTTTTTTTTTTCGATCAGATTGTACAACAAAACCCCATTGCATTTTGACCTTTTTTGTACAGGCTTAGTCGACTTTTGGTTTTGTACCATACCATTCTTCAAAAACGTCCCCTGAAAAGTAAGTTGTTAAAGTATTAAGATTTGTTTACGGTTACGCGACGTGCAAAAAAAATGCTTCAACTTGAGAAAATTTTCTTGAGGTGATTTGTGTACATTTTCTTTGATACCGTGACTTTAACAAATGTCTTATCATATACGTTTTTCACTATTTTGTGTTTTATGTCAGAGTTAACTATGCCCTTTATAAAATAATTTATATATCGACTTCCTATCATACCCTTTTATACCAGGAAAAAGCAATGTTTTTGCCTTAATAACAATTAAACAGCGCACATGAAAACATCTGGGTAAATCATTTTAATAAGGTAACAAAAAAGAAATAAAATAATATTTTAAAAATAAATTAAAAAACAATTTCAGAAACAGTGACGATATACATTTTGTTTTCTTCCCAGTCGAGATTTTATCAAGTATGTATTCATGTTTATAGTAATATTATTGATACATTGTTAGGTAAATTTAAACTGATTCGTATGTGTTAATCCTCGTATATGTATATGAGAAAGTGGAATTTAAAGAATTTAAACTAAAAGTGAACTACGGAATGAAAGTAAGTAATTAACATAGACGTTCTAACGATATTTGCACAAAACGGCAAAACAGTATTATACAGTTTTTAAAAATGAATAGCTTTTAATAAGAACAAAGTATATATTCCTGTACAATATAATTGTCTTTATATGAACCAAATAAATACAGTTGCATTTCCCTGGAACATTTGACTTTTTTTTCATAAGTGACTGACATTAAACGAATTATAAGTGGTAATCTATAATATGAACGATGGTATCTTTAAACGCAGAAAGCTACGTTTTGAGAAATGGGATGGTAACTTCACACACGCATCTTAATATTAAAACATTAAAGTTTTGCATATGTTTCAAGATATAGCATTTATATCCACTTTTCATTCTGCCTCTTGTGCAATACAATGATTTAGGGCTATTGTATGGCCCATCTAAGTATTCCAAGTATACTGAAAAAAAACATTGTTTTTATTTAAGGACTAGCCTGGGCTCATGTACACATACCTAGTGTGATTTTGCATAAACAAAAGTTACGGAAAGTGGGGTTACTATGCTCAACAGTTATGAAAATGGGGGTTAATTTTCAAATTTTAATGCATATAGTGCGATTGCCTATTGGAAGCATCCTGGTGTTCAGGCAAGGTAAACTATGATGGTTCTTGAGTCCACCTTTCCGTGGTGAAAACTGCTGAGAAAACCTTATATATGACCTAAACATACACATACAATGAGTCGTGTCAATCGTAAACAATCAAACACTTGCGTAAAAAGTCGTCAATAACTTTGTAAATATTGATAATGCAGCTTCAGGATTTATACCGAGGTTTAATGGCTATCAGTATCACATCTTGCGCGTAATGATAATGTCGAATAAATATGGTAAATGTACAAACCTTTCAAAGGTTCAGGCGAAAAAAATCGAAATATCAGCCGTTGGCCGCCATTTTGAATAATAGTTAATATTTTTCTCACTTACGCCACAGCAGTTACTTTCGTACGATCTACCCCCTGAATAATGAACGACACAACTTTATTTGTACTGTGTTTAATTAAAGATAACTATTGATTGACCCAATTGATTTTGTTTCATTTGATTAAACACCGGATATGTTTTCACACTGTTGCACCCGTTAATTTAAGCCCAGTAGCACATTAGTTTCAATTTTCGGGAGGAAAGAACCATGACTCAAAACACGGAGGCGCAAGTGGGGAATTACGCACTAGGCCATATCAACGAGGTGATGAAGAACTATCACGGGCACTCGCAGACAAAACAATTAATTAACGGATTTATGTCAGTCTGTAAACGATGTCTAGTTTACAAATTAATGTCGCATAGTGTGCGTAACAATAGGGGTTATATCGTTTAATCAAGTATTCGGATAGTCTTTTACTATCCGGATACTTGACCCGTTTCCGGATATCCAAACATCCGGCTATTCGTTACAACCCTTATAATAACCCATGGTCTAAATACTTTTTTGACTATGTGAAAAAGCCGCATGTTGTGTTTAAAAAGTAATTATACACAGTGTTAAGATGGTGGGACACATGTTTATTTATGACAGTGCATTAGCAACAACATAATGTTGACATTAACTTTCCCGGTTATTATCATAGAGAGCTATAACCATTACAATGTCAATTGTGCATGACAAACACTTCAACTTCGTCGACGTTAACATTTTATGACCAGTAACACATCTGGAATTTCCCGATAAAGTCACGCAAATGCAATATATCAAAAATTTCAGTAAACACTCATGTCTTTGAAGCACCGCAATAACACTCAACAAAAATTAAAATTATTTCCTTAAAATACTAGAAGCACCAATATATCAGACCTCACAGCTAAGACAAAATAATCAAGAACATATAAATCACGGAACGAATAAACAGAAGACATTCGTTAACATTTACAGAACGTATTTAACAAGGAAAGTTATAAATATTGTTCCGTTTGGCTGTTTACATAGTAGACTTCAAATGTAAATAAGTGTTTCCTTAAATATCATATTGATGGTAGAGAAGATATTTATTAAATCATCCAGTATACACAAGTTGTTGGAAGAATATTTTGTGACATGTCCTAATAGTTAATCTCATATTGAACTAAGTTTCGGATACTCCGTATACCCTGTGTGGAGCTGAAAATGTGATGTCAGTGGCGAGTGTGAATGCACTTACTTTTGTGCCTACAGTTGATTTATAAAGTCTAAATATTAACAAGATGAGGCGCTCATCTGCAAATATACATTTAAACCTCTTTCTGCACCGGGGGAGGGGGTGGGGAATTCGCTTATTTGGACATACGTTTTATTCTATGTCAATATTCGATGAAACATTAATATTGTTCGTTGTTTTCTTGTCAGCCATTTGCAACCATTCTGATTGCTGCTGTACGTTATGTCTGAAAAGCGGAAATGAAAGTGTTCTTGCAGAGATATTATTATTATTATTATTATACCGGATTTACATAGAGATGAGACCTTTTTAACACATATAGAACGAAGATATCTTTTTAGGTTAACACATATAAAAAGAAAACATCTTTTCAGGCGAATAAATATAAAAAGTCGTTTAATTTCAGCAATATTACATATAAAAATTGAGCCTAACGACAAAAAGTCAGAACAAAATTACGTAGCAAACTTATTTACTTTGGCCGAAAGATTTGGTCAGTGGCAACATCCGTGATCACGTAACAAGCGTTGTCACTAAATGTAAAAAAAAATACGTTAATTGTAATCACTGCACGTTATTATTATTTTTTTAAATCGAATGAAAACCAGACACATTATTTTCTTGATGCATGTATCTGCCATAACGGACCAAGTCATACTGACAACATTGTAATAAGGTCAATGTATGTGGATGCCCATATCTTCACATAAATTAGACCGGCAACCAATACGAAAAAGATGGACTTGATTAAACACTGCACAGAGCATTGTACAAGTAATTATTTTCCAGCCCTCAAGAAAAAATAGTTTTCCCATATGTTTTTATGATTTTCAACTTTGAATAAATCGTTATCTTCCGCCAAAAGCCTTAAATAAATAAAATGAACTGTCACCCGTATTTAGAGACTTTCGTCTGTCATAAATTCATATACAATTGTGTCTGGGTTCGAAATAGTCGGTTGTGCTTTTTACGGACCCACAATCATTGGATTAGATTATCACGTCACATTCTATTAGACGGGTTAGTAGCTTTTACATGGAAATTGTATTTATATTTTTTATATGGGTTGCTTGTGTTGTTTGTAATATTATTTATTGATCATTCGTTTTTATATCTCCTGGTATTAACCATGTAGATGTAATATTTGAGTGGCTTTTAAAATTATTCCAATTTATAATAATATGTGTTATAAATACTGTAGCATTGTCAGTATTTGCGTATGTGTGATGTGCGTTATATCAAATGTTTGTTATTCAAAATGTTTGTTCCTTACTACCATTGAGTAATTTAATGGTAATTAAATTGAATGCGTTTTAATTCCCTTTTATTACTGTATAATTTGAGTTGCAATGCTATGACGTTAAATTTTATTTACACTTATATGTATCATGAATATTGCTGGGTCAAGTGTGAGGTTGATCGCTAAAACCGGTTTAAACCCTCAGTGCTTTGCATTGACCGTTCCAAGAAGCTTTATGCTACTATGGGTGTATGTTGTTTCGTATTGTGCCGTACTGTACTGTTTTGGCAATTGGTCACTTGCCATAAATGAAGGACCACGAACGTGTGAATAATAAGAATGCAATACTGCTGTAGCAAATGGAGTTTCAATTATTTATATTATGTCTATTTAATGAAATGTAATATGTAAACGTTTTAGTGTTCGATGTTTTTTTTTATTATAGTGTGTACCTTTTGAAGTGTAGGTGCTATTTCTTGGCGGCAAACGGACGTAACGATGTAATATCTGTCGAACTCGCCGTATACTGTCGTGGTATTTTGGGTCAACGAATGGGAACATGTTTTTTATAAGGACACGTGCAGATGCATTTATTTGCACGAACAAAAAAATACCCTAATTAATTATAGATTGTTAAGAGTTTTCCGGCGACGGGTATGAAAATATAAAAACACATACATACAAAAAAAGAATACTAGGATGATGTTACAGATCGTTCTGGGGTAATAGACTTTATTAAAAACCATAACCCCGGCAAACTGATTTGCAGAAAAGGTTTTGCTTACAATGCTATATCATTGCTACAACTTACGTATCATTAACATTGCATTGTGGGTAATGTGCTGTTTATAAATATTATTAATCAAAATGTTGCATGAATATTATTAAACTTAATCCGGAACTCACAGATTGCCTCTGTAAGTTGACGGTTGAATAAAATTCATCCAACTTATTAACCAAGATAATGCACTTCATGCTATGTTTGTCATATTTATTTCATGTTCTTAAATCGCTTAATAAAACGATTGATCGATGAACATAAATGAGCTTATGCAAATTAAAGTTGTGTGTGTTTTTTAATGTCGCACAGTAGTACCATGGGGAATCCGAGCTTGGGTTTGTTAAATCAGTTTTGATTAATGGTTTTCACAGTAAGAAGTTTATTACAGGTTCTTTGATACGACCAGGACTTTGCTGTATAGACCCGTTTGATGAAACACCATTTTATTTCAGATGTCAATATGCGTATAAGCCAATTACGAGCTTAGGGGAGAGAGGTCTCCAAAACGTTTGAATATTCAGGTACATTTGTGGATACTATGGTTCTTTATAATATGCCTTGCGACATAATAATCTTTAGATCGGTTTTAACGTTTATGTTAGTGCGAGGTTATCCGAATTTATACTCTGATAAAACACATAAATTCGAACATAACACAATACAAAAGTGTATTATACGTGTTTGTGGAACTAATTTGATATAATAGCGTCTTTAACAATTACAACTTCTATTTAATTCCAGCATTTAACACATGGCAGAAGGAGGCATAGGATGTAAGGAGTCAGAGACTGGATACATCATCTTGTACAGTCGCCAATCTCAGGTAAGTTAGGTATTTGCATCTTTCCCGAACACAGCAGCTAGTACAGTCGTCAGTTTGGTTAAGTCAGAGACTGGAAGCGTTCATAGAAAAAGCAGCCTGTACAGCCGTCATTTAGGGTAAGTCAGAGACTTGAAGCGTCCATAGGCAAAGCGACCTGTACAGTCGTAACTTTCGGGTAAGTCAGACACTGGAAGCGTTCATAGACAAAGCAGCCTGTACAGTCGGCACTCTCAGGTAAGTCAGAGACCGAAATTATTCCAAATACAGCAGCCTTTTTAGTCGTAACTATGAGGTTATTTAGAGACTGTAAGCGTTCGAGACACAACAGCTTGTACAGTTGTAACTCTTAAATAAGTCAGATACTCAAAATAAGCACACACACTGCAGTCTGTACAGTCGTCTTTCTCGGGTAAGGTATGATCTGAAAGCGTTTTCAGAATCAGAACCCTTTTAACCCATTATTGCTTAGTGGACTCTCCCATCCTTCTAAATTGGATCAATTTATTTCCAAAATTAGGGATGTCTAGTATATTTAGTTCTATATTTTGAATATTTCTTAAGGAAATTCCTTTAAGCAAACAGCGCAGACCCAGATGAGACGCGGCGTCTCATCTGGGTCCACGCTGTTTGCCAAGGCCTTTTTTCTAGACGCTAGGCATAAATGGGTTAAGTCGTCACTCAAGTACTAATTACTAAGTACAGCCATCATTCACGAGTAATCAGAGACAGAAAGCGTTCCCAGACACAGCAGCCTGTGCAATCGTACTCTAATGTCTGCCGGGCATATGTATGAGTGACAACAGTTATGCAGTTCTCGTACGCAAATATAACATTGCCCCAAAATATACAACTGACTGCTTAATATATCGTTTTAGCGAACAATTATGTTACTGTCGTGTTGTATTGTTTATATGTAGGAGATTTAATCTCGACATGTAGAATTACCTAAATATCACTTATAATTCCGTAAATATGGATTTCAGGAAAAGAACACAATACATATGATTGTAAAACGCTCTAATTTACTATTGTAAAAATGTATCTTTTATTGACGTATTGTACAGCATTTTCCTATTACATTATGTGTAGGTATTCCTTAAATATGGAAACTTCCAGAAATACATTTCTGTAGACTTCTTGAATTATGTTCTACGTATTCATCACCTTTGAAGGAATGTAACGGCGGTCATAGGTATATATATTTTTTAATCTACCGGAACAGATGTAACGCAAATTGATTTAACTGTCTATATTCAGTAGGAAATAATGTCGATATTCCCCTTTAACAATTTATTAATAGAAAAAAAACGTCCTGAATCACTTAGAATTATTTGAGAAACTTGCAGTGTCAGTATTTCTATGACTTTTCTAGTAACAATGCCCCGTTTTTATCTGGGCTAGAGCGACCGATTGTTTGTTGACGTTTAGTTTAATCGCAAACATGAATCAAGTCATTTTACAACACACATTACATTTGTGCGGCATTTGTCACCGAACCTTAGATTCGAGTAGTATTTTGTCAGTCACAGACAGACAGACAGACAGACAGACAGACAGACAGACAGACAGACAGACAGACAGACAGACAGACAGACAGACAGACAGACAGACAGACAGACAGACAGACAGGCAGGCAGGCAGGCAGACAGACAGACAGACAGACAGACAGACAGACAGACAGACAGACAGTATATCAATCGTATATCAGAAGGCTTTATATTCCATTTATATATAAAAAAAAAACATAAATACATGTGATTATGGTTTGAATCAAATAAAATTGCGCACATTGAAAACCGACTTGAAGATCGTGTTATTTTGTTTTCAGAATCATGTTGAAAGTTTGTCCGTGGAGATCTGCAGTATAATGACGCGGCTTGGGTACGGCGAGGAGATCAGACGGTTGCGCGTTGAAAAGTATAGGGAGAATGACAGACTTGTGAATGCACTACAAGGTGATTTCACAAAAATCACAGCTGGCAGCAAAGCAGAGGGCCTTACCTGCTTTTTAGAAAGTGACATGGATATTCTATACGTGCTTAACGGTTTCCTCTGCGTGGAAGCTGGTATCAATCTTCACAAAATAGCAAACGACATAGATGTGTTTAGGATGGATACACGTGTATATCCAGGTCACTGCAGACTTTTACTAGAGAAACTAGCGCATAAAGGTATTAATGTACATTGCGTAACTCAAAATGCTCTGTGTGAAAATGAATACGGAGACGTTCTATTAAGTAGTAGTTTGTTTTTAAAAGAATGGTTGACAGTTTCACTTTCACTTGCAAAACCAAGTCGCGTGCAACATGACCTTGCGGGGCCCTCGATACCGTCGTGCAGGGAAGGGGTTTTTCAAACGGACATGGTATTCTCACTCCGTTGTCACTGCCCCGACATCCTACGAAGATGGGCTGCTAGAACACGTCATTGGCCATCACCAGTCATAGTTCAGAAAGTTGTATCATTAGGAGCCTATCTAACCCCGGTAGGAGTTAAGGATAGTGAATTCAAGCACATGGAGTGGAGGATTTGCTTTAACACCGGTGAGGCAGAACTTGTAAACAATCTTAATGGTACACAAGCGAAAGTATATGTTATGCTAAAAATGATCCTGAAAGAAATACTGAAGCCAAATAAAAAAGAAATAACATCGTACGTGCTAAAAAACATCATATTATGGCAAGCTGAAAGCAACCCACAGTCGATGTTTCAAGACAAAAGTTTTTTTCTCTGGCTGCATGACGGACTGAGGGAGCTAAGAACTGCTATTGAGAAAAAGCAACTCGCATATTACATGATTCCAGACAGAAATTTAATGGCAGCCTGTGGATTGCATAATAACCAGCAGCGAAAAGGGATAGCAGATATCACGGACATGATGGAAGAAGGTTCCAGGGTAGTAATGAGATTGGAAAAGATACGAAAGGCCATTGTCGCGACGCCAGAGCCGATGATGTGGTTCAACAACCAAAGGACAGAGCTGGAGATTCTTTTTCTGGAGAGGTTGAACAGAGTCGCGCAATGTATGGATGAGAACGAGAAGGTGGATGAGTCGGATTGCATCCTAAAGGCAATAATGAGCCGAATGATAGAGATAGCTTTAGAGTTGGAACACCGAATGCTTTTGGAGGGCAGTTCTGAAAAGGATCTGCCTTTTTTCAAAAGAATACTAATGTGATAATGAATTAAACTACTTATTTCCCATGCGTATCAGTGATACGTGTACGATAATATAGTTGCTACTGCAAACTGTTTTAGATAAAATCTTCGAACTTGCAAATTGTTAAATATGAAAACGATGTAATTGTAAACGGTTATAGATGATAACTTTGTATTATATACGTTAATGCTATTCAAATGTTAAATGAAAAATGTTTGTTAGGGTAGGATCCGGAAATTGTGTATTGTTAAATGTGAACATTATGTGAACATTATGTCAATCTCAAAATAATCTTAAAAAATCTTTAAAGTTGCGAACGAACTTGCTCCATGTTATTTCGATTATTATTCCTCACCTGTTACCTGATGTTGTTGTGGTATCTGTATTTATTATAAATATTACAGTCTGTTAAGCAATATTTAACTTATTATAAAGTGAAGAAAGGTTATGAAGTGAGTTATATAAAATGATATATTATGTAATTCAGAACATTTCTAATCTAGAGTTTACTCTTGATATATTACACATAGGAGATGTCATGCTAAAATGAGTCTTATGTCATTCGCGCAGTCTGGTCATGAGCTACCCTGTCCGCTATAAAACGACGTACAGTTTAATTTGTCTCATTGTCGGAAAGGGTATCACTTGACTAGACTTCGTGAATGTGCAGGCTAGTGTGGAGCTACGCTGGCCGGATATGGCATAAGACCCATTTTCGCATGAGGCGGCCCAATACTAAAGCTATCAGTGCAGGTAATCAATACACTCACTAACCTCTGTGCCAAGGATGCAGAGCTTCAACAATTAGTACGGTGCATTTTGATTTGTTTTGTTAAGAGTTAATCATTTTAGAAATTCCAATCGATATACATATATTACATGTATTTTAAAAACTCATATACACTAATCATGAATATACTTGTACATCACAAGTATATCCGTTCATTTACGTGCACACATTAAACAGAATAAATACATGTATAAAAATACCGAACTATAGTTAAAGACAACAATAATCTTAACAAAGCAGCAGTCAATATTAATATTGACACGTTTAACGCTGTATATCTATGTTAGCATAACAATCTTAAATGGCAGTTCATGTGTTGTTTTGTTTAAATTGCGACCATTTAACTTGAGATCGTTGTCCTGTGTGATATATTAACGGTAATAGACACAGTACATTTTAAGTTTTGTCCAATTCGTTGACTTGTGCCCTTTTGTAAGATGAGCGTTCGGATACGGGTAAACAATGCATTGTGTCAAACAGAAGTGGCATGTTTTGTTATTTAAACACACACAATTATCATGTTTTTGATTTAAACTATACTACTGAAAAAAAACATATGAAATATTTCCAAAGTATCATGGATTTAATTATGGGATGTATACAAATTTCGGGTACATATTGTACATTTTTTTATTTTTTTTTTATTCACAATGCTGATTTTTTTTTACTGATAGTCAAATTCGTATTGAACTATTTATAAAACGTTGCTTTTTAATATATTGTTCCCATTTTCCGATTCAAATATTTTTTCTTGTAAGTAGGATACATTTCTAAAATATTTAGTGCTCGTCCTCAACAGCTGTTGGTCAGATAGCGTGTGAAAATTCAATACCACGAGTTGGTGTGTTCAATCAGGAAATCAATCATGCTTGATTATTTATATTATATTATTGATATATTTTAATCCTAAAACTAAAGATAAACGAGTGCCAGTACATAACACGTATTTAAAGACTGCGATCTTCGTCTGAGTTTTACTTCTTTGCTCGCTTGTATGCGTTTTACAACGTTATCTATATCGTATGCATTTCTAAGTCTGCGTATAAGTGAGGCCCTTCCTTGTGTCAGTTGTTTGACATGCATATCAACATTTATAATGTTGAATGCCTCGTGGCAGTACACACTCAGTTATAATTGCTAATGGATTTTGACAACACTTCAAATTTATAACCCAGAATCTCTTTTCAACTGGATATTGAAATCGAAGGTGCCCGACATTTTAATTCTGTCAAAAACTACATTACTTTAAAACTGTAACCGATGTAACTTGCTGTTGTATGGATAGTTGGTTGTTATATTCGCTATATTATTCGGGTTATGTTCAATTTATTTTCTATCAAGGGATTTATCAACAAATTGACTGATGTACATGTGCTTGTAAAGTTTAACTTGTGTTTTAAAGTCGAACTATTGCTCAATGGGAATCACCGATAGGTTGCGTCAAATCAGTTTTGAATTTTCTAAATCATACTCTTATATTTTCTCTGGATAGTGACACTGTTAGTAGTTTACCACCAGGTTCATTCATACGACCAAGACTTTTTTGTCTAGACCCGTTTAATGAGATATCGATCTATGTCAGTATTCCATTAACACATAGGCCAATTATGAACCAACACGAGGGGGTGTTTATGAGACTTTGTAATATTAAGGTACATATGAATGTGTATTCTATAGTGCTTCACAACAAAACAAAATATATTATACATGTTTACAGTACTCGCTAACTTAATTAATTGATTTGCGTCTATGGCAATTTAAACTTGTATTAACTCCGGCATTTTACAAATGGCAGAAGGAGGCATCGGATATACTGAATCAGAAAATGGAATCAGCAGTCTGTACAGTCGTCACTCTCGGGTAAGTCAGAGACTAGACTATTTAACTTTATTTCCTCCAATACACGAAGAGCTTAACAAATAAACAGACACAATTTACAATAGTTTACAAAAAGGATAAGCATAATATGCATATATTTCTCAATATTTTACAAATCGTCAGCGATAAATACAGTTGACATTTACATTATAAACAGAGTAAACTTATATAAATATAAGTTTTAGCTATTATTTAAGCAATTGTGACACTGTTCCGCGTATAATCTTGACAACATACGCCCTACCGCTCTATTCAATGATTTTACTATGAGTATCAACTCTGGATGTGATTTCATGGATAAACAAGGTTTTTGAGTGCATATTTCCGAGAACCTGGCTTCTCTAGACGGATTTGTCACGTGTCACCGGATAATGCTCTACCACTACATTTTTGAAACATAGGTCCCACTGTTCAAATACATATTTAGATACTCGTTTATATTGTACTTATGAAGTTACCTAAATATATCTGGGATAAATCCCTGGGATTGATAATCAATGTTAAGAAATCGTGTCAGTCTATTCAGGAACACGTTTTTGGCCAAGTATCGACACGAAAGTCTTCATAACTGTCCAAAAATGTGATGTTCCTTGCGTCAACAACTTTCTCGAGAGATTCAACATCTAACACTGCGAGTGAAAAGTCAGTGCTGGTGGATAGTTTAAATGACTGTATGTGTTTAACGCAAAACCTGTGAGCTACCTCAAGTATTTTAATGTCCGTTTGCGTGCATGCATTCCAAAGTTCACATTCGTAAAGTGCTTTAGGTATAACCACTGGTTGGTATAACGTTTTAAGTGTAAGTGGCTTTAAACCTCCTGTATGTAACCCACTATTCAGCAGGTTTAGGAACGTTCCTCGCAGTTTGCTGCTAGCGTCGTTAAGTGATTTGGTTGTAGAAAGTGACTCGTCGCATATACGACTTAGGTGGTTGTACACCTTAACTTAATTTAGTTGTTGCGTTCCCATATACCACTTTCTTTCACGACAAGACCGCACACTGTCTTTAATGCGATAACGCCACACTTGTTGGAGTTATACTCGAACCGCCACTGCTTGGAGTACATGTCACAAATTTATAACATACATTGAAGCCCATTTCGGGATAATGATATCATAATCATATCATTCGCAACGATTGATGCAAGGCCGGCCTCAGTCAACTTGTAAAAAAGGCCTTTGTGCCAGACCAGGTCGAAAGCCTGGCGGCAGTCCAGGAAGCGGAAGTATAACAAGCTTTTGTTTTCACGGGCTTAAAACACACTTTCGCGCAGTACAAATGACGTCATTAAGCAGACGAGTTGCTTTTGGAAACCTCCCTGCTGCTCATTTGGCCGCGAAGTCAATTGGTTCTTGCATGGTTGCAGCATTATCGTTTCATAGAGCTTCAACAACGTGGAAGTCAAGGCTATAGCTCGAAAGTTGTTTGGGTCGTCTTTACGTTTTTTACCGCCCTTGTGAAGTGTTATTATCACACCCTTTTTCATTTCATCTGGGGCATACACATTTCGCAACATATATGTGAATATGTTTGCTATGATGGGCGAAAGAATATCTACCACAAGAAGTAAATGTTCGTAGAATATGTTTTCACATCCGGCGGCTTTAACGGTTTGGCAATCATCGATGGCAGCGTGAACATGTTCCGGTAGAACAGTTACAGCACTGTTGGGTTGGATCGTCGACATCACAATCCTTACCCTATTTTCGACGCATTCTTTCCATTCGTTATCAAATTGTTTTCTGACAGGGTGTTTAGCATCTTAAAATAGTTTCCCCATTGCTCGGTAAGCTCGTGTGCATTCGATCTTTTTCTAGACTCTACAATTTTCCATATTTTTGTGCTGTCCATTCATTTCAGCCGCTTTATTGAGATCCTGGTCTAGTTGAAGCAAGAACTGGTTTGAGTGCGACCGGTCGAATCTCCGGAGGTCAGCTTTTATCTGTTTGTATGTATTGTTCATTACTTGAGTTACGCGGACGGCCTTGCCTACACCATTCGCATCTCATTTCGTGTGAGCGCTTATGTGCCATTTTTAAGTCTGTGTTCTTAAACGGCTTAAAGAACAGGCAATTTTTCGACAGGGGTAATAACTTGGAGGCAGAGTGAAGAGAACTTGTAAGAGTCCGATACGCCCCGTCGATTCCGGATTTATTCAGTACTTGGAATTTAATATCTTGAAAAGCACTATCGTGTTTTTGAGAAGCCTGATATCGGCTTTGTTCATCTTCATTCAACGTTTGCCGATTTGTTCTCGGAACAAATATTAATGCGTCATTACTTTCATACGCCGGTATACGTAATTTCACCAGTACCGGTCTGTGATTACAACCATTTAAACAATCATCATCAATAATTTCGCAATGCATAACATAGTCCATATTTTCTACAGGCATGCATACATAATCAATAAGGGATGATGAACTGTTGTCATGCGAGACAAATGAACATTTTGCCCCGACACACGTATCACTTATATTGATCGCAACATAATTAGTATCGGACAACCAGTTGGACAGCAGTGATTTTCTTGGGTTATTTTCAACAATCTGCAAATTAATGATAAAGTCTCCCATGAATACCAGTATAACATAATCTGAGTACATGTACCATAAATCATATAACTTCTCAATGTATGATCTCATCACGTCATTGGGGTGATTAGAGCATGGCAAATACACCTGAAATACAGTACAGCCCACGCGGAACAGCAAAGTCCGCGGCTACGCCGCGGACAGTAATTTTAGTACTCGACGGAATCACGCGGCGTATCGACGAGTCACGCCGCGACGATCCGCGCTACCTCGCGTACTTTCGCGGAGTAAATCCGCCGCATATGTTCGCGGCGGATCGAGTGCAAAAATATACACCTAGATCTACATGTACATTTGTGTATCGCAGAAACCTAGATTTACGCTGAAGCAATTACATTTGTCGGTGTTTAATTGCTTTTAATTCATTCTTTGATTTAACTAATTAAAAAATTAAAGTAGTTGCAGTTTCACAGTTTGCTATTTTGAGTATTTTTTTTGGAATAAATGAATGCAACACTGTGTGGAGCAATTACATTTGTCGGTTTTTTAATTGCTTTCGCGGGAGGGCTTTTGTTTGCAGTTGCAGATTCACAGTCTTCTATGTTGATATTTATTATTATGCATTTAAATATTGACTGCAAGAAATGTTATTGAAACATTAAAAAAAGATAAATTAAATAAGTAATTCAGACAATTAAGTAACATGCAAACGCACCCAGAATTTCACTTTCATTTTCGCAAGGTTTTCAGGAAGTCCCCGGGAAGCACGTTTTTTGCATGGATGTGTGTATGACGCGATTAAACGATGCTCTGTATCGTATTGCATTCAATCTAAATTAAATCATTTCATTTTATGTTTTAATATAATGTTATTACGGCGCATTAAACGCACACAAAGTAACTTGAAGTACTTTTGCCGATTCTAAACATGACAATGATAAATGATTATTGCAATTTAATTAATACATGCCCTTGATACTCGTGTTGTGTCTTTATAAATTCGATTTTATTTAAATTTGCATTCTTTTAAAATAATAACTATTTCTATCAGGATTACAGCAGTTTCTTTAGAAACGGGAATGAAATCACTTAAAGCAAAACAAACAACATGCTTTTTTATTAACTGTTTTATCTATTTTGAATCTGCGCACATTAAATTAATTATGATTTTAAATATAATTATAATTGTTCTTTTAAAATGTATTGACTAACTAATCATTTTTCAAAGATTTTTATTTTATGATGCGCATCGACTCGGCGTCATATCGCGGACCGCGGCTTGCCTCGGCATGTCGCGGCGGACAGATGCGAAGTACGCGGCGAAATTCCGCGCGCCGCCGCGAACTGACGCGGCTTTGACGGCCGACTCGGCATCGACTCGATGCTCCATTCCGCCGCGGAACGCGAAATATGCTTGTTCCGCGTGGGCTGTACTGTATGAATGCATACAAATGTGTGCTCAGCTGTAATTGAATTCCGATAATCCTATCATCATTCATAAGCAACAAAGCAATACGACTGTCCAAGCGTCTGTGCCACATACAAGCTATTCCCCCTTTACCCACTTTTCTGTTTCTAGGTAAGGAAAGACTGCAATCTGAAACAGCATGATATCAATAAGAACTATTAATTGCTTCTAAAAATGCAAATTGTACTGACACAACCAATGTTCAGAGATACCGCATATATAAATTTTACGGTTAGCAAGCAATTTACATAACTATGCTGCTGACGACATACTGCCAGTAGCGTTTCATGTCATTATATTAAGGTTAGCCATTGCAATGATTTAGTTAGTCCACTCCACTTATTAGTGGTGAGTCCATTTCTATATCCCAGTTCCAATCACACTTGGCGGACTGGTCATACACAATCTTACTACGTTCATATGATGTTCTTCGTTTTCTAGAAGTGCCTTGGCGACGGTCTTTATCCGCGTGTTGTTCAGCCCATGGTTCCCATGGCTTACAAGATACATATTTAGGCCAAAACCAATTTCTCAAGCACTCTGTCTGAAAAGTCACCTGCTTCGACGCGCAGTCTAACAATAACAAGGTTTCTGTAATTCTGCATTGGTATCTTTCGGACAGCGACCACATTTACACCTTGACTTTACACAAAGATGTGAATGTATCTATTGGAAACGTGTTTCCGAAAGCCTTCGACAAAGTACTCTTTTGTTGTGCTGGTTGGTTGCCAATCGAACGCATCATAGCGACGTTCATCCGGTTCTGCACGAGTCGTAACGCGCACCGTGATTTTTCCTCTTTCACACTTTGTCGTGCGAACATTCCATCTGATCTGCGATATAGCCTCCCTTCGTGGATCTCAAGATCTTGAGTCGATGCAGAATGCTGAGCACTCAACTTGTAATTGACGGAACGTATCTGAGTTTCAAATGTAAAGTTGTAAACAGCCGCATCGACTTCATATCCAATATTTTGATGTTGCCAATAAGAATTGTTCGTAGCATGCTCAACGGCGACACATGTCGCTTTCTGAAGGCGGAATTGTTGCTAATGCGTGTCACACTTTAATATTTGACCAAACCACTTGAATGTACGAAGTTATGCAGATCTCTCAATTTCACATCAGCGCTCTCTATTGTACTTTTTACGTCGCCGGTTATAGATTCAATATTAGAATATATAGAAGTTGTCGCTCCTGCATTGCTGTTTTACACTCCAGTATGTCATTTTTTATGCTGCTGACACTTTCGCATACAATGCCCATCTGTTGGGACCGGATCTATTCGTTTGCGTAAGGGAGGATACGGTATCTTTGAGTATTTTAAGCTCCAGAGCACCATCTTTAAAGGGGCATATCGGCGGCTAATACTGCATAATGTGTCCATAAATAACACTCCTGTCTCGTTTATATTATCGCTCAATACAATATTATTTTTTTTTTAATATAAAAGGTTATGTCCGGGGACACTTTGAGTAAGCGCTGGAAAATCATTATAAAAAGTAAAATCGTTACAAATGAAAGGAAAATTAACGGACAAAGGTCATGCTTTTTTACCTGTATAACCTTTTACTAATCGAATTTAGTGCATATAAAAACGTTTTCGCGCCTTATTTCGATTCAATACCGGTGTTGTAGACATTAACTCCAATGGATTATTATGGTTTAAATTACATCATTCGTTTATAGGAACTGAACGGGATATTTTCTTTTGTTGTAGCTATATCCCACCTGAAGACTCTACTGTTTATACAAGTGTCTCTTCACCTTTATATAACTGTGATTTGTTTGAACAATTTTGATATTAGAAAGTATTGTACTGTTGGTGACATTATCTTAGTAGGGGATTTAAATATTAGGGTCGGCCTTAAATCAGATGTAATTGCAGATTGTAATTTAGATCGTTTTATTGATCTTCCTAAGCTTGATAAATCTTTTGAATTACCAGCTCGTGTCAACTGTGATGCCATTGTTAACGGTTTTGGTAATAAATTACAACAGTGTTGCAAAGAGAATTCAATCTGTATTGTTAATGGTAGATTTGATAATGGGAATTACACGTATCATAATCCTACTGGCAATGGTTCAAGTGTTGTTGATTATGTAATTACAAATGCGAGACTTTTTAGCAAAATCAGCTCATTTGTTGTTCACGATTAAACTGAATTTTCTGATCACTGCCCCATTGAATTTGAACTTAAGTTAGATGTCCATAGTTCTCATTTAAACGATGATAAAAATAATAAAAAGATCATATGGGGTCCTCATAATCCTGATGCGTTTACCAACATCTTAGAAAATAACAGATGTAAATTTGATTCCATTCAAAACAATATACTCTCAGGTCAAATTGATATTAATAATTGCATTGAATCATTGTCAAAGTTAATTTTTGATATTTCATTTACAATCCACGGCAAAGTGTATAAAAGTACTAAACAAGCTAAAACAAAAAAATCTCCATGGTTTAATGATGCATATAAATCATACACAAGTTCATTCTTATATGCGAAACGGATCTTTAAACACAATCCTCAGGAAAACAATAGAATTTATTGCTTACAACAAAGAAGTGAATATGCTAAACAAAAACGTTATGCTAAATATAATTATTATAATACAGAAAAACATAAATTATCAAATATGTGTAAACAAAATTCCAAAAAATTCTGGAAATATATAAGAAAATTTACTAAAAATAAGAGTGAGAGATTATCGGATGTGTCTTTACAAGATTTCGTAGACCATTTTAAACATATTTCTAATTCGATTGACATTTCGAGTCTAAATACAGAAAATGTGCATGATTTTGATGTAAATATCGATGAACTTGATATGGATTTTACAGTAGATGAAGTGGAAAAAACAATATTATCACTAAACAAAAAAAAAGAGTTGTGATCTTGATGGAAATGTTTGCGATTTTATTGTAGATGCAAAACATTTTATTGCACCTTATCTTGTGGTCATATTTAACTACATTTTTCCCAAAGGTACCTATCCTGAAGCATGGGCCAAGGGTGTAATTGTCCCTATTCATAAAAAGGGCGATACCAAAAATCCTTCGAACTATCGGGGTATAACTTTAATCAATACTACTGCTAAATTGTTTTCTATGCTGCTTAGAAATCGAATTTACAAATGGTGTGACAATAACAAAAAAATGAATGACTCACAATTCGGCTTCAGGGACAATCATAGTACAACGGACTGCATTTTCATTTTGCATTCAATTATCCAAAACGTTTTAGCATCTAATAACAAATTGTTCAGTGCTTTTATAGATTATGAAAAGGCGTTCGATACTGTAAACCACGATATACTATGGGTAAAACTCGTGCAATCAGGCCTGAGCTGTAAGATTATAAACATTATTAAGTCAATCTATTCAAACATAAAAGCATGTGTCCGATCAAGCTCAACCATGAACTTTTCAGAGTTTTTTGACATATCAATCGGTTTAAAACAAGGTGAGCCACTCTCGCCCCTTTTATTTTTACTTTTTATTAATGATATCACTAATTATATTGATATGGTAAATCTATCAGACTAAGATATTGAACAGTTATCATTGTATCTTCTGCTATTTGCTGACGACATCGCACTGTTTACCACTAATCCGACTAGTCTTCAAGCACAACTTGATAGTATATCGGAATACTCCACATCATGTGGTTTAAAAATTAATGTTAACAAAACTAAAGTATGTATCTTTGAAAAGCGTAAGAGTCATCATAATTATCAGTGGACTATAAATGAACAAATCATTGAAATTGTTGACAGTTTTTGCTACTTAGGTGTAAAATTGTATTTTACAGGTAATATGCGATATGCTGTCAAAGCTCTCTCTGACCAAGCCCTGAAAGCATATCATAGTCTTCTTTGCTTATTTAATAATGTAAAAATTGATGTTAAGACAAAATTGTATCTATTTGATTGTATGATTTTACCTATTCTGCTGTACGGCTCAGAAGTATGGGGAATATACAACTTTAAGGAAATTGATGCCTTACATTTTAAATTTTTGAAAATAATTCTTGGTGTAAAACAATCAACACCGAATATGGCTGTATTAGGTGAAACCGGCAGATATCCATTAGCAGTGTTATGTAAAGAAAGAGCTCTTAAATTTTATATAAAAAAAATGAATAAGACAGACTCCATTATGTACAGAGTGTTCGCAAATCAACGAAATCTTAATACCTTTTGCTGGTTTAAAGCATGCAAATCCTACTTTAATTGTCTGGGGTATGGTGATTTTTTTGAAAATCCTAATATCAACATTAATTTTGACTGAGTAAAAAAACGGATCCGTGACCAGTTCCAACAAATGTGGTTAGAATCCATATCAAATATGTCTAAGTTATATTACTACTGTAAATTTAAAAGTAATTTTGAATATGAGGACTATTTAGACTATGTATCACATGACAAAGTAAGAATATCCCTTACAAGACTGCGCCTGAGCTCTCATAATATGGAAATTGAAACGGGTAGATACAGCAATGTAGATCGCAGTAATAGAGTATGTAGATTATGTTCATTAAACACTATTGAATCCGAATACCATTTCTTGTTATGTTGTACAGCTTTTACTAACATTAGGAAAAGAAACCTAGTAAGTACTTCCTGGCCGTCTATGAACATGTTTATTAATTTCATGTCATCTAGATCTAAACGAAAAATCAGAAGCGTTGCTAAATATTGCCATAATGCTATGATGTTACGTGATGCATTGCTTGCTGTGTGAACTCTTAATATACTTATTTGATGTATGTATTATAAAAATAGTCATATACTATGTTTATGTATTCATGTATGTATGAATGTGTGTATATATATGATATTTGTCTTTGTGTCATGGCCATAATCTTAATATTTTTTGTAAATGGCCCAAGGCAATGCTTTTGCCGTTTTTGCCAATAAACGAAACGAAACGTTATAAGCGAGAACGAATATGACAAAGTGTCAAATTTTCACAATCGCACATTCTCGGCACTTTCCGTCAAACATCGGATAAGTACATCTAAGGCAATAGTATGAATACACATTTCGAAAGGTATTGCGGTCCTACCTACGCGCGTCAAAATGTAAGCGAAATATGTAAACAAAGCGGTAGCCTTACATTAATGTTTGAATTAACGAAGAAAATCGTGTATTGATGTAAGTGTATTGAAGAAATGTTCAAAAAATATATTTAATAAGCAATGGCGATATTTTTCTCAGCCACATAATTGTTAAAAGTTTGATGAAAATGAATATCACAAAATGAAAGTGAAAGTAGAACTGTCAAAAATGACAACCTGTCAACGTGTTGTTTTTGCTGGCACGAGAGGGCGATTACACTCAATGTTTTCCGATTTTTACCATAGGCTTTGTCAATGACTTTTATAGTATGGGTGACTTTGTTATTATTTATTACTATCATGTAACTGCATGATTGTGTATATGTTTACAATACACAAAGCATAAATAATGATATAAATATACTGATTGAGCTTCTAATAATCTGATAAGCCGGGTTAATTAAGGACTTAAAATACAATTTTTTTGTCGTGATTTCATGAAGACTTGATATATTTATGCACATAGAGTATCAAGATATGGGGTGATCCACAAATAATAAGTAATTTTGATCTGTGTTGTGCAGGCTCATTTTCCATGACTGTGAAAGTGAAAATTTCCTTGTGAAATGGATGTCAATTTTTTCATTCAACCATTGCATAAAATGAACTGTTCTGCATATAATTTGCCATTTTGATTGGTGTTTGTTAGGTGATCAACAGGCGATGATCCGGGTGCCAGAGAAAAGGTATATACATTTGGGATCTGGTGAGGGCTATACAAGTGGTCAAATGGTATATGTAATGTTTCAGACCCGTATAGGGATGGTTAAGATATAGATCAGTAGACGTAGTTTGTTTATAAAATTTATTAAACACACACACACACACAGAGTCAGAGATACATACAGTCCAGTGTTATACTAGAGATGATAACACCAGCGCACCCAGGTCCGCCACACACGCTGCGTCTGCAACACTGGATGCTGATTGGTGTGAGCGGGGTTAACCGAAGGTCAGCATAATTATGAATGACGGCTGGCCATTACATCCCTTCTATCTTCAAATAAAAATTCATGGTTTAAAAATACATAAAGTAAATTTAGATGCAAAAAGTTTGAAGAAAGGCTAGTCAAATTATTCCAGTAATTTATACTCGGAGAGTGTAGGGAGAGTGTCCTTTCCTTCCTGTGAAAAACATTTTCGAACTGCAGTCCTCACGCTATCATATTGTTTATCAACACAAGAGGTTCATGAAACTAATTTAACACTTGATAATCTTGTTGGGAAAAAGAGTCATAAATCCACAAAGGTCACAAGCTGGCGGCTGATTCGAGATAGAAAGTTAATTTCCGTGATGAGATGGGTCAGCTTTCGGTCAGATTGTCTTATTTTACGGGAACGGTGCTAATAAGACCATTATCCGATGTGAGAAGGCGATTAAGCACGAATTATTAACAAATGTGCGAACAGGCTTTCTGCAATAAATGTTGTTGATTTTCTCTGCCAAGGTATGAGAACAGACTTAATGGGTTATAGAAAATATGTGGCATTTGTCAACCAATGATAAAATATAGTTGCAGCAGATCGTTGTTGGCACATTTGTTTCACAATAACAATATGACTTAACAGGTTTTATTATTACCTGTATCACTTTAGTTTACACACATATGTATATAAGGCGCAGATTTGATAATATTAATGCAGTTATTAAACGTGTATTTATAGTTCAGTATGTATAGAAATGATCATTACTAATAAATCCATTCATGAATAATAAACTAGCGCGCGCGTTATTCTTACACATACTGTACCACGCGGCACATTTCGCGGTTTGTTAGTCATTGTCGGCTTTCTCTCACGACTCGAACGTCTGAGCGGTTAGTACGGGTTGATGGACGGCTATTTCCTGGCGTACGTTGTCATCGTGAGACGGCGGTAAAGCCAGCATAGGCTTGAGGTGAGAGGCGTCGCGTGTTAGGGTTCGATCCTTATGTCGAACAGTTACCATGAAACCCTTGCGCGACACGACACTTCCGGGAACTGGCGAAAATGGTGTATCGAATTGGTTTCGCACCTGCTGTTTGACCAGAACCTAGTTTCCTGGCCGTAACGCAGATGCTTTTGCATTATTCCGTTTATCGGCGTAGTATTTGTTTTTCTGTTTGACTTTTGTGTCACATTCCTTGACATATTTTCGGTTACGCCTTGGCGGTACCGGAAACAACGGGATTTTTGTTTTCATTTTGCGGTTGAACATTAGTTCAAATGGTGAAACTCCAGTGCTTGGCAGCGGGGTGCTTCTGTAGTTCATAAAAAAATTGTTAAGTTCTGATTTGAAGTTTTGTCCGGACGCCAGTGATGTTTTTACACATTTAACTAGAGGTTTCGTGAAAGCCTCTTCTGTACCGTTGGCTTTTGGGTGAAAGGGTGTTATTTTCCTGTGTTTGAATCCGAGCTGATTGGCAAATTCGAATGTATGGCTGTTGAACGGCGATCCGTTGTCGGTTTTGACAACGTTTGGTATGGAAAACAGTACAAAGATTCTCTCCAGCAATGGGATGACGGCTTGTGCAGATACGCTGTTTAGTTTTTCGACCACGTGATATCTACAGTAGTCACAAATAACTTCCATAAAGTATTCTCCAGAGGGCATTGGGCCACATAAATATACCGGAATTTCATCTCACCGACGTTTCGGCAACGGGCTTGGCTTAACTGGTTCTTGCACTGTTTCGTTTGATGCGGACATGCAGGGTATACACTGTTTGCATTTTTCGTCTATGAGTTTGTCCATTTATGGGAACCAACAGGTTTCACGCAGCAATGATTTACAGCGGACTCGACCCTGGTGACCCTCGTGTGCCATGTTAATGGCCTTATGATGCAATGATTCTGGGATACACAATCGGGTGCCACGCAATAAAATGTGTCCATCTGAGAGTGACGCCACGGTCAGTTCTCCGCGAACTTTTAAAAAACGGCGATAACTGTCTGTCTGCGAGCAATTTTGTTTGTCCCACGTGTTGTTTTTAACAGCTTGAATTACACACTAGATTACACAGTCTGTCTGGGTGGCACGCGCGACCTCTGAGAGGGTTAATGATTTTGGCACTGAATTGTGCGCGAGGAAGTTTACGTATTCTTCTGCTACATTGTCTGCCTTAATTTTTTGAATCGGGTGTCTGGAACAGTAGTCGGCGATCATTTTGTTTCCAGCACGGTACTTCACTTTGAAGTTGTATGTGGTCGATCTTAAGCGCCATCGTTCAAGACGGGCTGACTGGATCTGCTTTGTGTTGTTAAAAATGGACTCTAGACACCGATGATTGCTAATCAGGGTAAATGTTTTGCCAAAAAAGGTATAAATGGAAATGTTGGCATCCCTAAACACAGGCGAGAGCTTCTCGTTCTGTTTGACTGTAGCGCTGTTCGACTGGGGTGAGTGACCTACTTCCATATGCAATTATCTTACTGACCTGAATTAGTATTCCAGAAACACCGACAGGACAGGCGTCTACCCATAATTCTGTGTCTATAGAATGATCGAAGTATGTCATCACTTGAAAGCGCGTTTTGGAGCTGTCTGAACGCGGTCTCTTGCTGATTTGTCCACTCAAACGCGACCTTATCTTGAGTGAGGCGTCTTAACGGTTCGGAGATTGTTGAGTAATCGCGGATAAATCGCAAAACATAGTTTGTTATGCCGAGAAACGACCTGATTTCTGCTTAATTTTTTGGCCTGCCAATGTTCTGGATTGCCGCGACTTTTTCTGGATCTGGAGAGATTCCAGAGACGGAAAATATGTATCCGTAAAATTTGAGTTTGTATTGTCCGAATTCATACTTTCGTCTATTAAGGGTGAGAGCAGAAGCGCTTCCAGATTTGTGTCGTGTTCTTGTCGTGTTTTGCCGTGCACGATTATATCGTCACTGATATCTAACATTTTTTGCAAACCTTGAAGAGCCTGTCGGATTTCGTTCTGAAATATTTCTGGCGCAACGCTTACTCCAAAGTTGAGACGTTTGTAGCGCCGTAGGCCCACATGGCTAGCAAACACTGTCATATTTCTTGATTTTTAGGAGAGTTCCAGCTGGTGGAACCCCTTGTACAGATCTACCTTAGAGAACACCGTTGAGCCGTTTAATTCTGATACTATGTCGTCGATAGTTGGCGTCACATGACGTTTTAGTGCAAGATTGACTTTGCGCATGTCGACACATAGACGAATTTCCTTTGATGCATTCGGCTTTGGAGCTACCACTAGGTTTAAAACCCACGGGTTGGTCTGCGACTTTCTCCTCTAACCGATCGAGCTCTTGTTCGACTTGCTCACGAACGTGGAACGGAATCCGTCTTGCCGGCTGGCTTGACGGAACAACATTTTCGTCGATATGGAATTTGATTTGTTTGTCTTTCAATTTTCCGAGAACTGTGAATACGGATTTGTACTTGTCACAGAGTTTCGCGTAGTCACAATCATTTACCGAATTTATGACCGGAACTATACCGAGTTCGACGGCTGTTTCATAGCTTATTAAAGTTTCTGACGTGTCTTTTATGGTATGGAACACCGCTGTCGCGAATTTCTTGTCTGGCTCGATGGTGAGTGTGTATGTGTTCTGAACCGGCAGAGATATATTCTGACCGAACACGTATGCTTTCATTTGAGCTTATTGGGGTTTCGGACGCGGCGTCATTTTTGACAGAATTGACTTGGACACCACGTTGATGCTACTTCCGGTATCTACCAGTACACTTGTTTTAACACCTTTAATAGTAAGTTTTATGAGTGGTACCTTTTTATTTCCGATAGCGTTTACAGATAATCCGTATAGGTACTCCTCTTCCGAGTTCGAGTCTCGGTCCAGGGACTCGAAAGCCAGCTCTGCATTAATCTCCCGCACTTGTCGCTGGCCTTATTGTAGCCTTTTTCTGCACACTGCAATGAAGTGGTTATCCTTGTGACAATAATTACATTTAGATCCAATTGCCGGGCAATTTCTGCAAGACGATGCCCTTCGTATCCGACTTGAGTTTTCTTGGCGAGGTGTGGTTGTATATGTATTTCGCTGAGACGGATTCGGCTTTGACGTCGTCGTTGGTCCTCTGTGAATTTTGTCTACATGCTCATGTAATCCATGCTGGTCGCGAGACATACTTTCTGCTTGGACTTTGGCTAAATCCATCGTTCTTGCAATTTTCAACAGATCGGACAGAGGCTTGTCGGTAGACTCGAGACATTTGATTCTCAGTTTCTGTTACAATACACCTTGGATAAACTGGTTTTTCATTTCATCATCGTTATAAGCGAAGGAACAGTTCGTTGCATTTTGACAGAGACGTGTCGTGAATTGATCTAACGATTCGCATTGCTGCTGCTACAGGTTTCGAAAATCGAATTTCTCGAACTCCGTGTTTGTGTTTGATGAAAAATGTCGTTTAAGCGCCGCTTTCGTCTCATCGTAATTTGCATCGTTGCCTTCAAACTCCAAAGTCTCGTAAATGTCGTTCACCTCGTCACCTGCATAATGTAGTTATAACGCCTTCTTTCGCTTTTAGGATTCGATGTTCAATCCAACGAACAAGTGTTCTAAATTGTTAACATATTTGTCCCATCGTATTCCGACGGAATGGCTGTCACTAGACACTGAAAATCTGTCAAAACTCGGAAGAGCCATGTAAACACATTAATTCTCGTCGCCCATGTAATAATTCAGACCCGTATAGGGATGGTTACGATAAAGATCCGTAGACGTAGTTTTTTTTATATATTTATTCAACACACATACACCCAGAGATACATACAGTCTAGCGTTATACTAGAGAATGATAACACCAGCGCACCGAGGCCCGCCACACACGCTGCGTCTGCAACGCTGGATGCTGATTGGTGTGGGCGGGGTTAACCGAAGGTCAGCATAATTATGAATGACGGCTTGACATTACAGTATACATTTTATATATTGCCAGTGCTCAAGAGAAAATGGGTATACATTTCAGAAAATTTTACCATTTAAAAATGATTAAATAACTCTTGACTGAGGCTCTTAATTCATCTAGCATGAACATTTGTACTATATCTTTTTAACACTAATTACATTTAATGTACACATTTAATCTACCAATGTCTACAGATACTACGTATTATATATTTGACTGAATTGAATGTAGGAACTTGCTGAAATAACCATTAGAAAAAAGATCAGGGGGTGAAATATTCATTGCCTGAAGCTCTGACCCTGGAGCTATGTTTATATATCTTTAAACACAATGATTAAAGAAGTTTAACAATACATTGATACTTACAACAGAGGGAAAATCATCCTCTCTAAACAACATGATACATAATTATATATAATAGTTTTGGATCTGGATCTGGATATGGATAGGTATACAGCAGGACCTTTCGGTATGCGCTTTGCGGGAGAGAGATGGGAGTGACTTACATTTTGGATTTAATTCACTGAAATTCATCATTGAAGTTACAGTATGATCTCATTTGATATAGATGTACATGATTGTATCAAGCAACATGTATTAAATAATTATCAGTATAAATTACTGTTATGATTTCAGCATCATTTAAATGATTTCAGTCAAGTTTATCATTCATATACATTAATTTTGTCAATATTATCAATATAAGTATACTAGATGGAAACACATCTGAAATAATACAAGTTGATAGACTATATACAATGTTACTACATATCCAAGCAGTCCATCAAACCATTGTAACCGAGCCACCCGGTGTGCCAACGCACCAGCAGAAAAGTCAAATGCCTTCTGACTTAGAGCATTTTACTATTTATAACAACTACATTAGTTACAGACATATGTTTTCATTTGTATGTGTTTGAAAAAATGTATAATCTTTAATGACATCATCTGACCATGCATGTCCTAGATTTCAAAATCAAGGCCCTGATCTGACATATTGGTAACATTAAAGTTAAACTTAAAACAGTCATAGATCAGTTGTGGCCTCTCGGTAATGACCCATTTTTGCTTACTTGTCACACCCTTCAAGTTTCCACACTTCTATAATAGCAAATCTGGATTTAGGTGATCTTCAATGGTACATTTACACTTTAGCTCTGTCACAAGAGTGCTGGTAAAGTCAAGTCACATATTTAAATCTAGGCCATGTCAAACTCAAAGTGTTACAGACAAATGAAAGATGCGTTCATAAATTATTGTCCCATTGTTTACTACTGCTGTGAATTTTTATATAATATAACTGATGAGCATCATGTGAGAGAAAATTCATATTATCTTAGTTTATCAGGTTTAGCAGCCTTTTAGATAAAAAAGTTTGATAGTTTTCAATGTCGCTTCTGGGGATCACATCCGCAGCGCAACCTCCTGCAATCAAAGTCGACACTCTACCACTAGGCTTTTAGGAAGATTCTGAAAATGTTCGATCCCTCGAGAGCAACCAAACCAAAAATTAAGTAAAATATTGCAGACTCGGTTTTATTGAGTCGGTTCATGAGAGATAATGGAAGGTGCAATATCTCTCACGCCCCTAGCAGCGCCTTAAGCGGTATTCAACTCTCAACACAAAAGTGCTGGAGTCATTAATCCCGAGGGACCAGAAAAAAACACTTGATTAATGTTTGAAATTCAATCATTTGATGAATGACAATTCTATTATTTTAGCCAGGTCACAGGAAAAGCGAAGTCTAATCAGTATCCAATTAAACAATTTGTTATTGTCAGAAAACCGCTTTTAAGCAAACAGCTTTCAAGCGACCGCAGGCTGATCTGGATTCAAACAATCACCTTAATGTCTCTTTTACTGTGACACAGTTCATTTAACTTTAAAATGATATCAAGTACTAAATAGAAAGAAGAAAGAAAACAAACAGGTACAGAGTTTGTAATCAATGTTGAATTTCAGGACAGCTTGGTGATCTGCAAATCCCATATGATATGTTGATATCGGGTATCATAGTCATTCAATAAGTCACAAAATGCTCGAATACAATTTATAAAGCACAATATGACTTAAATTGATTACTAAAAATACCAGTATGCCAGTTTTGCCGTGTCAAGCTGTCAGGATCCAGAAAGTCCTTCATTCACATCGAATATATCCTTCGAATTCCATCCATTGTTGTCATTAGCGGAGATTTAGTGAATAAATAACTCATATATACTAAATGACAGTTTATAAATAGCCAAACAAGCCGATGTATGGTGTATGAAAGTTTTGACACGAGTGTCAACATTCTCCCATGGGCGCGGCAATTGTTGTTTACATGTTGGTATCACGTGGGCGGACTACTTCCAACCCGTACTTCCCCCGAGTCGATTATTTATAATCTGCGAGGGGTACCGAATGAAATTTTCACATATTACAATCTACTCGCTATTTTGATACAAACCGGAGGGCTTCATATTATCTGTTTATTTGTGAGTGTGTGTATGGGATTGCGTGTGTGTGTTTGTGTGTGTGCGAGTGTGTGTGTTTTAATTGCATTTTGTGTGTGTTTTCTTTTGTTTATTTGTTGTGAAATATGCTGTCCTCATGTGCCTCATATGGCCTATTGGATCGAAATAAACACCTATCTATCATATGTGATATTTCTCGCACCTATAGTAAGAAAATTGATGACAAGGGAATATGATAGTGATTATGAAGAGTTTTCCGTTGCACCATTCATGTATGAGCCGGAAAAAAGTTAGAGAGGATGAGCATAAATCCGAACAGCTCCGTATTCCGATTGTTTTTATCCATATTATTAATAAATCGTGATAGATGCTGGAATTATGACATCATTATCATGACATCACTACTACGCCCTTTCTTTTCGTCAACATTTTGTTTTCGAGGCGCGTTTGGAAGTTGGGAGACATTAAATCGATTAAATCCTGTCCATTTCGGTACGTGAAATTAGCAATCGGCTAAGTTTAATGGTCCGTGTATATACCGTCTTTTCGTTTTTCGTTTTGCATTCGACAACACGAAACACGAAAATAAACGCATACTATTTTATATTCCGATTTTCTTATAACCGAAAAAAACAACAAAAAAAAAAACAACAAAAAACAAAAATTTATTTATTTATATCGTTTTTCGTTTTACTATTTACATAACAAAATACGAAACTTGTTTCCCTATTCATATTTCGTTTCAATTTTAATATTACAAAAATCAATATTTGAAAATTGAATCAAAGTGCTCGCTCCCATTTACCGTTTTTGATTTTTTAAAACGATGAACGGAAAACGAGGGACGCTGAGGAGCTGTATTTGGGAGATAAGTCATGAATGATCTTCCTCCCTTTGATAATATTTATTAAATGTACACTATTATATAGGAAGAATAGTCGAGTCTTGGCACAGCTCGTGTTGGCAAGTTTAATGGAATAATGCATTGATCAACAGTAACGTTATATTATGATACCAATGTTCATGTCTGCTTTTGTTTCACGACATTGGATTTGATTTAATGTATAACATGCATTTCAATAATCGTTGTTCAATAAACTATATTTGTTCAGCGTGGCTTTTCTCTTCAATTAATTAAAACAATCAAATTATTTACTACAATGTATTCATATCTGTTTAAGAAAGGAAAATAGTTCCACATTATTGCTAAACATATAAATTCAATTAGTATGGTGAACAATTCCCCTGAGTGCATGCACGGCCTCATGAAGCACTGTCACTACGCGTCGTGTGCCGTCATGGATCCTACACTTCGGGTATCTGGCTTGAAGTGGGCTCTCGTACCAGGTGTCCAGTTTTTGCATCGGAACAGTGATTTGCAACAAGTTGCAGACGTAGGGTGCGACACTGGTCCTGAATGTAACTCTCTATGTTGTTATATAGTTCAGAGCAAATGTTTTAATAACTTCAGCTATGGGTTCACGCACTGAGTTCTTTTTTTATTTTTATCAGCATGATTATGTTGTGTGCTTCCCTTATTGGATAAAGAAAATGTGCTTATTACAATTATAAAATTATTTGAAACTCTTTGCGAGACCACAACATTCACATAACAGAAAAATCAATACTAAATATTCCGGTAGTCCATAAGTTCAAATACTTTATAAGTTACAACTCTGACGTTGTTACAAATTAATTAATTAATTTCAATGACGTCTTTGTTTTTTTTTCTACAAATTTTGTCGACTTTTCGAAGGACTGCTAAATTGAACTGGATGTTTATAAAACGGAAAATAATAATACACTTTTAGACTAATGAATTTACTTTAACAGATCAAGCAAACGAACGCGTTCTTGATGGCGCGGGCAAGTAGTGTTTATGGGCTTGACGCATGATATTCACATTCTTTATGTAACTTAACGTTTTAAAAGTAAAACAAAATAGCGGCGTTATAATATCATTGGAAGGTAAATATTTTTGTTATGATTAAATTAATCTTGATTGCTCTTACCGGAACATTACTTATGCTGTTTAATTACTTATTACATAGGCACATTTATTAATATTATTTAAGTTTATTTTGTTTTCTTCAAGCGCAAAACGGTGTCATATAAGGTGTTTGGTTAAAACTCTTGTTTTAGAATTTTAACTCACTAGGCATAATTTATAACCGTGAAGTTGTTAATTGTAAGATATATATTTGTTCATATTCGAACGCATTAGAAATGATATATTTGACAATTTGCACTTTACCATTTCATAAGATTTAAACATTTTTATGCCCCCGAAGGTGGGCATATAGTGATCGCACTGTCCATCTGTCTGTCCGTCCGTCTAAAATTCCGTCACACTTTGCGTTTAGGTTTCGAAAAATGTGGAAAAACACTTTGCGTTTAGGTTCACAAACATGTGGAAAAAGGGGGCTTATGTCATCTTATGGTGACAGGTTTTGTTTTTATGTTTTCTTCTTTTGTCCGGTTATTTCTTTAGATATTGGCAGTACTTATACAACTTTAACATTCTATAATATAAGGTGACGTTAAAAGTAAAACATAATGGACATTTTAGCAGCCGCCGCCGAACATTTTTCTCCTTTTCTCCTGCGAGTCTAAGGGATAAAACAAATAGGAATACGGTACTCAGGGGAAGGGGTATTACAGCTCTTAAAATGTAAGTACCTCCCCCTAATAATAGGACTAAACGGGTTGTTTGTAAAATAAGTACTGAATTTACGTAGCAGATGGGCAAAAACAAAAAGTGTCATAAGAGGCTTAAAATAGCCCTATCTATTCGGTTGGATAGACATGAAATACCGGACCGTTAGAAAACATTTAGGTGTCAAGATTATGATCAATTCAATTCGGAAAAATACAATACCTGGAAAAACAAGGGAAAATATCGACGTCTTCTTCCCTTTAAAGGCCCGGTCACACAGCGATTTACGGCTTAATCACGGCCACAACTCGTCAAAAATTGATCTCCCGTGGAGCAGACGATGTTGTTCACGTTGATGTCGTGTTTAAGACGAGCTAAAGTCGAAGTCCAGACGTGGTAGGACGCGGGGACAATTCTGAACGGCGTTGGACGCGGTAAAAAGTTTTGAACTGCTCAAAACTTTATACCGCGCACAATCACGGGTGATACACGTAGTAAAGACGTGCACTTCGCGTGAAAAACACGTGATAATTCGTGTTCCGGCAGTGATTAAAACTTTGGAAGACGCAGTAAGACGCGAAAGCTAAGCGGGCTGTCACGGGCAGAGCACGGTCATCCGACGGATGTAACGCGTTGGTATCAAGTGCAATGGCGTGTGTTTTGCGGCTTATCACTGACAAGCACTTACGCGTCTAACCTTAAACAAGGCTGGAAGTAGTTAGCCGTCCTTAGGCATGTTTTCAGCAGTTGAACAGCCGCCGACGGCCAGACCAAGTACAAAGCACGTCCAAAGAACAGCCAAGCCAAAATTGACCAGAAATTATCACTTACGACCACGTCCACCAGATTTTCAAAACTTTGTGTACGTGATACAGCCATAATGCGCTGTGTGACCGGGCCTTTACGGCGTGTCTTTTATTTTCCGAAAAAAGCACGTCCGAATCCACGCTGACGGAAATTAGTGATTTATTCTTATGTAAGGGAAAAATACGCCCAAAAAGCTACTAAAGGGGAATTACCTCCCCAAGACAGCCGCACAGCCTGTTTATTTATAGATCTTTGCACAGCGATCCTCGTTTTTCGTTTCTTGTATACTGTAATATCAAACCAAGAACGGTAAACGGGACCAAACATTCCGTTTCAACATTTAAACATTGATTTTCGTTATAAGAAGATTGAAACGAAATATGACCAGGGAAATACATTTCGTGTTTTGTTTTATAATTAGTTCAACGAAAAACGATATAATGAAGTTAATTTTGTTTTCGTATTTTGTTTTTGTTTCGGTTATTAGAAAATCGGAATATGAACTACTATGCGTTGATTTTCATGTTTCGTAATTTCAAATGCAATCAACCACTTTCCCATCATTTCCCTGCTCATAATGACAGCCTGACTCTATTTCTTAACGAGTAAAATCGTCCTTGGGAAAAGAAAAAAATCATTGTTTCCCTTTTCCGGACGTTCTATGCACCCGAAAGCAACACACTGAACCATGTCGAATAACCATTGCCATGCAGACAAAACAGTTGTAACACACGCTTTCAATAAAAATTTATTAAAAAAAAACTGAAAAAATAAACACGATATTATTGTCAAAGTTGACGTTGAGTGCGAAATGTTCAAGCTCCAATGCGTTATAATCTTAGACGAATTTCCGTGCCATACGCGTAGGGAAGAGTCCACGTAATCACCAAAATAGATGTCGGAAATACCCGAGCAGTCTCTATACGTCTCTAAAGTACGCTACACGCAAGCGCTGTCGTTTACAGGACTGCATTAAGGAAAAAAAATCATTAAAGGAGGCGGTTTTTTTTAAGCGTGAGTTTCATTAGAGGCACGATAAAAAAATGTGTGCATTGTTTATATTTTTTGTGTTATGATTTCAACACAATAACATTGTAAAAAGATGGATATCTAACGGAAAAGAGTTATCGCACATTGTTTAAATGCCCATACAAATAATGTCGATATTCCCTTTTTACAAGTTTTATATTGTGGAAGCAACTTTCCAGAATCACCTGGAATTATATTTTAAACATCCAGTATCTGCCACTTTATAAATTGGAGTTTCTTTTCATGTCATCAGCTTGGCATGACAGACTTATTATTTTGCAACATTTGAATTCAATCGCAAAACTGAATCCCGATTCATTTAATAACATATAGTATATGTCATAGAAAGACTACATCGAATCTAATCATTTTAAGTCTGATCTATAAAGCTTTACAACAGACAGAGAGACATACATACATACATACATACATACATACATACATACATACATACATACATACATACATACATACATACATACATACATACATACATACATACATACATACATACATACATACATACATACATACATACATACATACATACATACATACATACATACATACATACATACATACATACATACATACATACATACATACATACATACATACATACATACATACATACATACATACATACATACATACATACATACATACATACATACATACATACATACATACATACATACATACATACATACATACATACATACATACATACATACATACATACATACATACATACATACATACATACATACATACATACATACATACATACATACATACATACATACATACATACATACATACATACATACATACATACATACATACATACATACATACATACATACATACATACATACATACATACATACATACATACATACATACATACATACATACATACATACATACATACATACATACATACATACATACATACATACATACATACATACATACATACATACATACATACATACATACATACATACATACATACATACATACATACATACATACATACATACATACATACATACATACATACATACATACATACATACATACATACATACATACATACATACATACATACATACATACATACATACATACATACATACATACATACATACATACATACATACATACATACATACATACATACATACATACATACATACATACATACATACATACATACATACATACATACATACATACATACATACATACATACATACATACATACATACATACATACATACATACATACATACATACATACATACATACATACATACATACATACATACATACATACATACATACATACATACATACATACATACATACATACATACATACATACATACATACATACATACATACATACATACATACATACATACATACATACATACATACATACATACATACATACATACATACATACATACATACATACATACATACATACATACATACATACATACATACATACATACATACATACATACATACATACATACATACATACATACATACATACATACATACATACATACATACATACATACATACATACATACATACATACATACATACATACATACATACATACATACATACATACATACATACATACATACATACATACATACATACATACATACATACATACATACATACATACATACATACATACATACATACATACATACATACATACATACATACATACATACATACATACATACATACATACATACATACATACATACATACATACATACATACATACATACATACATACATACATACATACATACATACATACATACATACATACATACATACATACATACATACATACATACATACATACATACATACATACATACATACATACATACATACATACATACATACATACATACATACATACATACATACATACATACATACATACATACATACATACATACATACATACATACATACATACATACATACATACATACATACATACATACATACATACATACATACATACATACATACATACATACATACATACATACATACATACATACATACATACATACATACATACATACATACATACATACATACATACATACATACATACATACATACATACATACATACATACATACATACATACATACATACATANCACAATTAATTCCTTTTTAATTTCCCGCGACGATATCTATTCATACGACACACGAACACTAACATAATACCATTTTAGTGTTCGTATGTCGAATGAATAGATATCAGTGCAGGAAATAAGAATGGAATTAGTTGTGACACGAAACATTAAAAACAAGCATTTTGTATCTACAAAAATCTATGTTACCAGAACACATCTGGCTTTGAAATTTTGGCTTTTGCTATAAGGAACATTGAGTTTGTATTGGGTAACTTTATTTTACGAAATATTTTACGAAATTTTCGTTGATTTTTGAGTATTAATGTGGCTTTAAGTTACGCAAGGTTTAATGGCCTCAGTATCGAACAGTTGACCAGACTTCGCAAATGCGCGTGCTGGTCTGGAGGTACGCTGGCCGCATATGACATAAGATTCATTTCTGCGTGATGCTGCTCAAATACTAGAGCAATCCGTGCAAGTCATTAATACACCACGAACCTAGTATGTGAAACAAATGTAGTGCTTTAACAAATAATGTGCCGCATTTAGATTTTTTTAAATATAGGAATATAACGAGGATATTTGTTCATGTCAGTGTAAGATCGTTTGTTATTTCACGAGTGATCATAGAAATTATATTTTCACGAGTGGCGCAGCCACGAGTGAAAATATTATTTGTCTATTATCACTCGTGAAATAACAAACGATCTTACACTGACATGAACAAATGTTCTGTTTCTTGTATGCCCTTTTTTTCAAGAAAATAATTAACAGCTGTTTCTCTTTCGCTGAAAAGTTACCCTTTCTCCCGTGGCGTGCCTCAATACATTTCAATACACAAAATGACGTCATTAGATTTTGGTTCGAGACGAGCATGATAAACTTTATATTTATCCAAAACTCACATAATATTCTATTTATCCTATTATTTCTTCGATTTTTATATTATTCATGTTCAAATATGGCATTTTTAGAAGAGTTTGTTCATCCGCAGTTCTCGAGTTGACAAACGCAGATTCTCCAATTTTTTGGAAAAACCCACAAATGATCTAAAAATAGCAAGCGAAAGTTTGTTTTTTTCACCGGTGAAAATAACAATTTGTTTATTTTTACTGCTGTTATTTCACTGCAGAAATGTCATATTTTATCATTAGGTATAAAAGAAAATTTACGTTATGTCATGTTAATATTGTGATACCTGTTTATAGCGCCACATCCTTGGCATAGGATCAACCTCGTCTTGATTTTTTTTTAAAGTATCTAGATGCTCCACCATGAACAAGTGTGTGTATTGATATTACCAATTACATGTTTTGAAAGCAACTGCTTGATGTTATTACTGATATAATTGATGAAAATGTTGTCTTCACACAGACAAAAATCATCGACTCGGTCCAACACTGCATCACGTCATAATGTAAAACGATCCTCACGTTTGGTGATGGTTGTGTGTTTCTAGGCATGTATGGATGAATTAATCTTCGCTGAATCTAATAATATTGCCCGATTGTTAAATACAGACGAGATTTTATAGATTTTTGCAACATTTTTAAAAACTTCAGGCACCGTTTAAGCATCGCGTACTCAGACGCACAAGAAGCAGACCCTTCGATCTAGAGTCAAAGTAACATTCGATTGCATCGGTCAAATATAAGAAATACAAACATAACACTTTGTCCGGAGAATGATTTTGTCCAGAACACATCCATTTCCCGAATTACATAGAAGAGGTAGAGAGCATGAGGATGGTGTCGCATTTAAAAACCAGTTAAAACCAGGTACCAAGATCCACGGTCAAGTTTACATGTCAATGTAAGAAAGCAACTCCTTACACTTTGTCCAGCAATGATGAATCTTCAAATCACTTGACCGAAGTTATAAGCATTATGTCATTTGCACGAACCTTGAAACAAGATCAAAGGTCGAGGTCTCATTTCAAGGTCAAATATTTTCACATGACTTGGTAGAGGCAAAATCACGGTGATACAGAGTATTTCGCACAATAACCAAGTCTTTAGACACGAGTACAAGGTCACAGTTCAGGGTCAAGAGAGGTCAGCAACTAACACGTTTCAGGTGCACATCTGAATCAATTGTAAATGGATTTCCAAACGAGGTAAGTTTTGAGAAAACCGGGCTTAATGGATATGCGGAAAGTTTCGTCATTTATTCGCCTGTTCTGTTCGCAGAGGCTAATCATGGACGACACTTTATTTCTCTATGGAATGTTTCGTTTAAATGAAGTCTCTTCTAAAAGAAAACCAAGACTATGCTAAAAGTGTCGTTCTTAATTAGCATGTGCGTACTGCATAATCTGGGAAGACACTTTACGAACATGCATTAAACCCCGTTTTCCCAGATCGAGACTCAAATGGTTTTCTACATACTTTGGAAGCAGTAACAAGTCATTTATGACGGATTGTTTAAGCTTCAACCGTTTGACTGCTTTACAGATCAATGTCACAATTTATTTTCACTAGTCTTCACATAATGTGGAGCATCTCGTTGTCCAGCATAACTTTTACTTGACAGAAGTTACTTTCATACCCATTCATACAATCATTGCACAAAAAGACCCCAAGGTCACAGATCAAATCCAACAAAATGAACCCCAACAAGATTGCCCAGATCATTATTTTGTCCAGTGTGTATGGATTAATAGTTATTCAGAGTATTCTCGCACGCAAGATCTAGGTTCCGATGTAAATAACACAACTCAACGACCAACATATTGAACAGCATACATCTTGTTCCAGAAAATAACTTGGCAAATGTTACAAACATCATAAAACGGAGTGTCAAGTTCAAGAACCAGCTCCATTATGAGAGCAAATTATAATGTCAAATATAAGAAATTAATGCTTTTAGACTGTTCCCAATCTTAACCTCAAAAATGTTATGCAGTTTCATTGCATTTGTTGAATGTTGTGGTTAGAGAGTGCTGAAGTTGGCATAAGAGGCAGTGAGCATTCCGAGGTAAATAATCTTGCACGGTAGTCACTATCAGTTCATTCAGATATTCAGAGCGTTTCCAGATACACAACCAAGTAGTCACTCTCATAGTGAGAGACTGAGGGCGTTCCCATGAACCGCAGACTGTACAGTCATCACTCTCAGGCAAGTCTTAATTAAAGAAGAAACAATTTCCGTCCTGCCTGTATGCCTGTTTGTCTGCATTTCATTCTGCCTGTCTCCCTGTATGTTATTTCCCTCTGTCTTCCTGTCTGTTTTTCTACTTGAATGTCAATCATAATTTGTTACCTTAATCTACAATGTGATTAAGAAATAACTTGCGTCGCCTGATCACACGTACGATTATAATCTGACATTTAGTATTATATTGTAAAGATCTGTAAAAATGAATATAATCAGTTCATTCAATCGATATATCGACATGAAGGTATTCGCATTGAAAACCACTCAGGCAATAATTTAACATGAGGCCTCCAAATAAATCCACGTCATATGATTAACCAATACTTATAAATTGTTTGCTGTGAATATTGATTGCACAGCCTGATCACGCGTTGTCGTTTGTAAAGGGCATTGTGTGTAAAACCCAAAATGTCAATAGTTTAATATCTAGATTACTGAATTTAAACAAGGTATTACATTTAATCAATGAACTGGCTTATATAACTACGACTACGACTACGACTACGACTACTACTACTTCTACGACTACAACTACTACTTCTACTACGACTACTACTACTACTACTACAACTACTACTTCTACTACTACTACTACTACTACTACTACTACTTCTACTACTACTACTACTACTACTACTACTACTACTACTACTACTACTACTACTACTACTACTACTACTACTACTACTACTACTACTACTACNAGGCACAACTTACGAAAACGTACAGAGAATTAGAAGTACAGATGAGTTCGCAGGAAAATGCTGAGTCAGTGACGGCGCTTAATGAAAAACTTAATGGACTTTTCGGGAAATTCCGGGACGTGCATGTCGAAGTTCTAAAATGCTGCCAACCTGATGAAAAAGAGTCATACGATGATAGTTTTGACACTAGTTTAAAGAATTTTGAGGCGTTCAAGGATAGTATTCGCAATGGAGATCGGAAATACTACCGCTTGAGGATTGTGCCCAAAGTTCGATGGAAGACAGTGTCAAATCAGCGTCAACGACGTCTTCATCATCTAGGTCACGGTTAGCGCAGGCCAGACTACGGAAGTTGAAAGCGCAAAGGCAACTGCGGCACATCGAAGAAATGTTCGAACTAGAACAAGCCGAGCACATCATTTTACGGCGAAAACGAATACTTTCCCAAAAGGCGGAAATACAAGATGCTGAAGACGAAGAGAAGATTTGGACAGAAGTATTAAATGACGATGACAGTGGAAGACATCCTACAGTTTCCGGTGACGTTAAACCGCCAGTACACACTGTGACTTCCGGTCGTACGATAGGAACCAAAGAAAGTGAAACGAACATAACTGAGCAGGTCGTGTCTGTTGCGCGCAAAGGGGAACGCATTGACAACGTCGAACTTTCTATGCAGACCACCGGAAATTCTCCACGTCATTTGACATATCATTGCGACAGCGTAGAGTCCGGTTGCTCTGGTTTGACCAGTCACGTTGAGACTGATATTCACGCTGGCCACCTCGGTGGAATGGGGGCCAAGCGCATGCAGACTTTCCTGACAGCTGATACTTCCGGTCGAGACGGGGATCTGACTGATGCGGCGTCCAGAAGTAGCAGGACCTCCCTGGCGGATTAGACTTCCTGTCGAGACGTGGATCTAACTGATGCGGCGTCCAGAGGTAGCAGGACCAGTCTGGCGGATCAGACATCCGGTCGAAACGGGATTCTGGCTGATGCGGCGTCCAGAAGTAGGACCTTTCTGGTGGATCAGACTTCCGGTCGAGATGGGGATCTGGCTGATTCGGCGTCCCGATGTAGTAGGACCTTCCTGGTGGATCAGACTTTCGGTCTGGATGTGAATCTGGTTTGCGCTGGAACGAGGACAGGATGACCAACCTGGCGGATAAGACTCCCGGGCGGGACGCGGGACATGTCTACTCGGCGTCAAGAAGCGCATTGGCGGACAAGACTTCAAGCGGAAGCGGCGAGCCGGAACCAGATTTTTATAGAAACGAAGATCAAGTGAGCGAAATGAACATCAATCTGCACTCCGTAATGGAGGAGCTAGCAGCGCGCATGAAATCGAACGAAAACGGCAGCAAGAATTGCAATCCAGGGAAAAAGAAAATACAAAAAAGGAGAAGCAGCCTCAAAGGAAAGCCCCCGGAAGTAGAGGAAGGTAAGCCGAAAGAGTTCGTGAACAGCTCGCCCGTGTGTTCGTTTGGCGTGAAGCACCCTCCCATATCCAGCTTTCAGCCGCTCGACGGCGTCCGGTGCATGTACTACTGGCAAATCAACGACCAGTTCCCGTTCATGACGCTACACCGGGCACTAGCTACAGAGCTCCAATTTATAAAGGTAGACACCGACCAAAGCGGGCTGATAGAGATGTGTGAACTGCAAGTCCTGCTGAAGTCGACACTTAACGAGGATGTCTCCGACCTCTCGATAGAGCGCACCTTCAACGAGATCGACACCGACAAGAGCGGAACACTGGATTTCTTCGAGGTTTTCACGGTTGTGGACTGTCTGGTACAGAGGCTCGGGATGGACTTTTCCGTAGCTGTGTGGTAAAAACTCGTACTTCCGAATTAGTTAAACCTTTTACAAAACTGTGCTTGCTTGAATGTTCAATCTAGATACAGTTAAGTAAGTGATTAACAGTAATGGCTATTTGATTTGATTGACTTGATATTGTCGTAGCATTATGTTTATTGCGATGATTTACTTTTGTGAAAATAATATTTTGTACTCTGTTGTATTGAGTCCATCTGAATTATAGTGGTTAAAACACTTACTTTGTATATGTTTGCTGTTGATTTGAAGAAATTCTTAAGATTATTGCAATTCAATTGTTTAACTTAGTTGTCGCTGTAATGGATTTGTATCATACTGATATATTTATGATGTTTATGTTCTTGTATGAAATATTAATAATTTCATGTTGGGGAGTGTAAAGACGTTACTGTAACGTCATTCATTTTCGCGCGTCCATTTTGGCGCGACGTCATATTAAACGTTTTATTTTGTCTACGTCATATATTTGTAACATAAACAAGAATACAGTTACCTGTTTAAAAACGAGGAACCAATAATCGGTAAATATTTAGTTTTGGTATTAAATATAATCATAATAAGGTTGTATAAAGATGTAATTTATAGTTCCTTTATATCACACTGTATTTTAATGTATAACATATTATCGTTAGACATTTAGATTTATCATTTCATTGCATGAGAATGACATGCTTTAACATGGTTCTATATTTGGAAGAATTTGATTGTATTTTTATGTTATGTTAAATATTCTCTTGCAGAGAATCGGTTCAAGGTTGTACGGATGAATAAATAACGTACCGATACCGCATACTCGACTTCGTTTTGAATGTAAAGGACAGGGACTGTTTACAATAAGTACACGGATAGGAACCTTGTCTTCGCCGTCCGTCTGCAAATACACAGTCGCGGTTTCAACATGCTGTACTTGCTTGTTCAAACCACCGAAT
>VMBQ01002245.1:76011-128763 GCA_007657795.1 Dreissena rostriformis
CTACTACTACTACTACTACTACTACTACTACTACTACTACTACTACTACTACTACTACTACTACTACTACTACTACTACTACTACTACTACTACTACTACTACTACTACCAATTCTTCCTTATTGCAGCAATTCATAAATGGCAGAACGAGACGTCGGATGTACAGAGTCTGCGACTGGATACAGCAGCCTGTACAGTCGTCACTCTCGGGTAAGTCAGAGACTGACACGTTCGCAGACACAGCCTGTACTATCATCACTCTCGGGTAAGTCAGAGAATGGAAGCATTCGTAGACAGAGCAGCCTATACAGTCGTCACCCTCAGGTAAGTCAGAGACTTAAAGCTTTCTTGCATAGCAGCATGTATAGTCGTCACTCTCAGGTAAGTCAGAGACTGAAAGCTTTCTAACACGGCAGCATGTGTAGTCGCGACTCTTATGTAAGTCAGATACTGAAAGCTTTTTAATACAGCAGCATGTATAGTCGTCACTCTCAGGTAAGTCAGAGACTGAAAGCTTTCTAACACAGCAGCCTGTACAGTCGCCACTCTCAGGTAAGTCTCAGGTAAGTCAGAAACTGAACGCTTTCTAACAAAGAAGCATGTATAGTCGTCACTCTCAGGTAAGTCATATACTGAAAGCTTTCTAACACAGCAGCATGTATTGTCGTCACTATCAGGTAATTCAGAGACTGAAAGCTTTCTAACACAGCAGCATGTACAGTCGTCACTCTCATGTAAGTCAGAGACTGGAAGCTTTCTAACACATCAGCATGTACAGTCGTCACTCTCAGGTAAGTCAGATACTGAAATCTTTCTAACACATCAGCATATACAGTCGTCACTCTCAGGTAAGTCAGATACTGAAAGCTTTCTAGCACATCAGCATGTACAGTCGTCACTCTCAGGTAAGTCAGAGACTGGAAGCGTTCCAAGACACATCAGCATGTACAGTCGTCACTCTCAGGTAAGTCAGATACTGAAAGCTTTCTAACACAGCAGCCTGTGCAATCGTCACTCTCAGGTAAGTCAGAGAATAAAAGCTTTCTAAGACAGCAGCATGTATGGTCTCACTCTCAGGTAAGTCAGATACTGACAGCTTTCTAACACAGCAGTATGTATTATCGTCACTATCAGGTAAGTCAGAGACTTAAAGCTTTCTAACACAGCAGCATGTACAGTCGTCACTCTCAGGTTAGTCAGAGACTTGAAGCTTTCTAACACAGCAGCATGTATAGTCGTCACTCTCAGGTAAGTCAGATACTGAAAGCTTTCTAACACAGCAGCATGTACAGTCTTCACTCTCGGGTGAGTCAGAGACTAGAAACGTTCCCAGACACAGCAAAATGTAAAGGCGACACTCTCAGGTAAGTCAGAGACTGGAATCGTTGATTGACACCGTAGCCTGTTAAGATGTTACTCATGGATAAGTGTAAGAGACCGACCGCGTTTATATGCACAACAACCTGTTTTGACGTCACTCTCGGGTAAGAGATGGTCTGAAAGCGTTCCCTGACACAGTAGCGGGAACAGTCGTTACTCTCAGATAGGTCAGAGACTTGAAGCGCTCCCAAATACAAAAGCCTTTACAGTCGTCATTTTCGAGTAACTTATGGTCAAAACGCATTCGCAGACACAGCAGTTAGTATTGGTATCACTCAATGGTAAGGTTGGTAACTATTTGTTGCGTAATTCGCTGCAACATTTATTAAACAATGTGTAGTGTGGACGCGTGCATCAAAGACGTGAAGCGTAATTCACAACTAAGTCAATTTACAAGTGAATTCGACTTAAATATCGATGTGATGAAATTTTACCCAAAGTTATTGAGACAGACAACTTCAATATTAGTAACTGTGTGTTCTAGCAGCAAGCATTAATGTTACAATAAAATAGCATGTTTTGATCTGGGCTGAACTCACGTACGCATAATCTAGCCGCCTGCCTTATATTCTCAAATGACAGACGGTTGCCGAACGATCGTATGATAAAAGAAATTATGAGTTTGCACAAAAAAGGTCTACATATAATTATGTTGCACGATAAGCAATTACTGTTATGTACAGAAATATATATTTATAATACGTTCCAAAATACAACACGGGATGTTTAATACAAAAGCTAGCACTGTTGCACAGAAAAATATTGTTAATATATAATTTGGTTGACAAGGCGCGGATGATAAATTGACAGACAGACAGACAGACAGACAGACAGACAGACAGACAGACAGACAGACAGACAGACAGACAGACATAATGTTTTATTGACGTTAACTTTACAGTTTTTTGTCATTTACAAATAGTTATACATAGCATAATGTCAACGTCAGTACAAATACGAATAGTTAAATATCATATTGATCGCGTAAAGATTATATACATACGTACATGAATTTAATTAATAAGTTATATACAGTGAAGATTTGTTTTACTAATTTTATTAAGAAACGAAAACAAAATAATATAGTATTCGTGTTTTTCTAGATTAACATATACAGATGATGAATACCATAATTTAGTTATTAACTTGCATAGAAATATTGGAGGATGAAAACCATAAACATAGTGCAATTATTAAAAACGTTATACAAGACAAGGTGATATGAAAAAACACATACACATAGTACAATTATTAAAAACGTTGTACAAGACGAGTTGATATGAAAAAAACGCTGTTGGACTTAGTTATTTAATATTTTAACAACTTCAAGATAAGTAAAATTGGAACATGCGTTAAGGCTATACATGAGTTATATGAATAATACTAAACTGTACAACATAAATAATTAAAACAAATAAATCATTGTACAAAAATTTATTTTTGTTGTTCAATTAACAAAATATGCAACAATAATATTTTAGTTGTGCTAGGCTAACATATACAGATGATGAATAAGGCGAATGTAATAAGAACTTGTACAGACAAATGTGGAGGATAAACATAGTACGGTTAGTAAACGTTAAAAAAAGACGAGTTTATTAACCAAACTATTAGATGCAGGGAAATTAATTAGTTTATATTTGAATATCCTGGGTTAGTTAGCTAGGTGGGGCTGCATTAAGGCTCTACATACGAACTTGCTCAGATAGACAGACGGATAGACAGGCGGAGAGACACTCGGACAGACAGGCTGACAGGCCGGCAAACAAATGGACACTTTAATTATACAAGTTAATTACTGTAAATTGCGCAATTGTAACTCAACTAACAGATCGTGGTTTCTTATTTTCAGAATCATGTCGAAAGTGTGTCCGTGGAGATATGTAGTATAATGACCCGGTTGGGATACGGCGAGGAGATCAGACGTTGGCGTGTTGAGAAGTACAGGGAACTTGACAGGGTGGCGAATGCACAAAATGGTGATGTAATTTTGATAACAGCTGGCAGCAAGGCAGAGGGGCTGACAAGCTGGTTAGAAAGCGACATTGACTGTTTACATGTGATGAAAGAGGTCCTCTGTGTGGAAGCTGGTATCAGTCTTCACACCATACAAGACGACATGGACGTGTTCAGAATGGATACACATGCATATCCAGGACACTGCAGACTGTTACGACAAAGAAAAAAGACAAGAAGAGGTTTCGGTATAATTAGCAATGCTCTGTGTGATGATGGATATGGGGGAGTTCTTTTAAGTAGCAGTTTATTTGTAGATGGATTTTCTACAAGTTCAGATTTACAAACACTTCCCGGTACACAATCACTTGTTGTGCAACATGGACGCGATGGCCCACATGTTGTGCAACATGAACGCGCGGGCCCGTCGATACCAGTAACAATTTATGGGATATTGCATGAGGACAGGGTATACTCACTACGTTGTCAATGTCCCGGTATCTTTCAGAGATGGTCTACCAGACCTCGACATTGGCCATCACCTGTCATAGTTCAGAAGGTTATATCATTAGGAGCCTATGTAACACCGGTAGGTTTTAAGGGAAGTGAATTCAAGCACGCTGAGTGGAGGATATGTTTCAACACCGGTGAGACAGAACTTGTAAACAATCTACATGACACTCAAGCAAAATTGTATGTCATACTTAAAATGATCCTTAAAGATATACTTAAGCCCAATAAGAAAGAAATAACTTCGTACGTACTGAAAAACATCATATTCTGGCAAGCTGAAAGAAACCCACAGTCGCACTTTCAAGAACGAAGTTTGGTTCACTGGCTTCATGACGGATTGAAAGAACTAAGGACTGCTATTGCCAAAACACAACTGTCATATTACATGATTCCTGAAAGAAATTTAATGGACGCATGTGGATTGAATAATAACCAGCAGAGTAAATGGATAGCAGATATAACGGATATGATGGAGGAAGGGCCCAGGGTAATATTAAGATTAGAGAAGATCCGAAAGGCCATAGTCGCGTCCCCTGAGCCGATGCTGTGGTTCATCAAGAAAAGGATGGAGATGGAGATACTGATTCTGGAGGGAATGATCAGAATCATGCAATGTAACAATGATAAGGTATATAACGCGGTGGAGGATGACTCGGATTTCGATGCGAAAGCTGAACGCATTGTAAATATAGTGGAAGAGGTGAGACAACGAATGCTTCAGGAGGGCAGTTCTATAAACGATCTGCTTGATATTTTCAAAAGAATATTAATGTGATTTTTTATTTCAGCTGCTTACTGTGCATGTGTATAAGNACTACTACTACTACTACTACTACTACTACTACTACTACTACTACTTCTACTACTACTGCTGCTACTACCACTACCACTACTACTATTTCAGTGTTCTATTGACACATAGGCCCTCTCTAAACCTGCAGGGGGGTAGTCTCTAAGACTTTTAAATATTCACGTACATTTGTGTTTATTCTTTAGTGCTTCATGACTTTGATGCGACATCATGATTGATAGATCGATTTAAACGGTATGATGAAGTTGTATGGATTGTTACCGAATTTAAATTCTGATCAAACACATTATGTCAATCACAAAAAATATTAACGTATATGTTCACAGTAACCTCTTTCATATAATCGCGTCTTTGCCAATTCAAACTGCTTCTTAATTTCCTAATTGCAGCAATTGATACGTGGCAGAAAGAGGCGTCGGATCTACAGAGTCTGAGAATGAGTACAGCAGCCTTTACAGTTGTCACTCTCGGGTAAGTCAGAGACTGGCACGTTCAAAGAAACTGCGGCTTGTACAGTCGTCACTCTCGGGTAGGTCAGAGACTCCGAGCGGTCCCAGACATAGCAGTCTGTACAGTCGTATCTCTCGGGTAGGTCAGAGACTGACACGTTATCAGATACAGCAGCCTGTACAGTCGTCACTCTCGGGTAAGTCAGAGACTGGCACGTTTTCAGATACAGCAGCCTGTACAGTCGTCACTCTCGGGTAAGTCAGAGACTGGCACGTTCTCAGATACAGCATCCTGTACAGTCGTCACCCTCGGGTTAGTCAGAGACTGGCACGTTCTCAGACACAGCAGCCTGTACAGTCGTCACTCTCGGGTAAGTCAGAGACTGGCACGTTCACAGATACAGTATCCTGTACAGTCGTCACTCTCGGGTTAGTCATATACTGTATACAGTATCCTGAATAGTCGTCACTCTCGGGTAAGTCAGAGACTGGCACGTTTACAGACACAGCAGCCTGAACAGTCGTGACTCTCGGGTAAGTCAGAGACTGGCACGTTCACAGACACAGCAGCCTGTACAGTCGTGACTCTCGGGTAAGTCAGATACTGGATACAGCAGCCTGTACAGTCTTTATTACTCTGGAAAAGTATCTTTTAATTGATTTAATGTACTGCTGTTTTTCGTAAAGTTTAAAGTGAGCCCGAGCACAACTTGTATATGAGCCTCACACTGGGCAAACGGGGCGTAACGCATGTGCGTATAGTGTCGTCCCAGATTCTGGGTTGCACGGTATGCACATGTTTATAATTATTACAACAAAATAACGTTATTGCAAGATTGTGTAAAACGTGACTTGCACTAGAGACACGATCACAAAACATGTGCATGGTATATATTTGTTCATAACGATTACATTACTATAACAGTGTTACAAGAAACATGTCTACATGAAAAGAGGTAGGCACACTGTTTAAATGCCTATATTTAGGGGGAAATAATGTCGATATGCCACTTTAAAGAATATATTGTTGTAGATAAAACCGCCCTTAATCACATGAAATTATATTTAAAACATGCAGTGGCTGTGTTTTATTTATTTGGAGGTTTCTACCTACAATGTTGTATCATTAGCAGGACTAGAGCAAATGATTATTTTGCGACTTTTTAATTGGATCGAAAAAAAAACGAATCCCGCTTCGTTTTATAACATATCTTATTATTGATAGAAAAATATTTATTCGAGTCAATCGATAGAAGTATTATATATATATCACTATAAACTAAGATCGAGTTGTTTTTTACAATCACCTGCCTTTCAAGAAAGTACTTATACGCGGGCGTTTCAATGACGTTACTCAATCAACCACTAACACCATGTCCTACATTGGAATGAGAGAAAACCGCCACATTAATTTGTTATAATAAAATAAAATAAAACAATATGAACCGATGTAAGAACTTATAAACTCTTAAAAACTCAACTTCTTACTATATTCGATACCTGCATGGGCACACACCATGTATAGCGATTGGTTATGAAATCGTGTCTATGGTCATTGTCCCCCAAACTCTGATTCAATTGGTTTTTCGTCAGTTACTGTCATGAGTATGTGTACTTAATCTTAAACCAGCTTAATCAGGAAAAGTGAGAGTTGATACACGGACAGACTTAAAACTCATCATGTTATTGTGTTTGATCCCCGCTTGGTCATGAAAACGTGAACGGCCATTGTCCCCGAAAACTTATTTTCAAGTGGTCTTTTGTCAGTCACTGGCATAAGTATGTGCACTAAGTCAGTGTTAACCAGCTTACCGATGAAAAGTGTGAGTTGGTGAACACACCGCCGTGATATGGGTGAAATATTACGGGTAGACGGCGAAAGATCTAACTAAACAGACAGACAGACAGACACTAACTAAACAGACAGACAGACAGACAGACAGGCTGGCAGACAGACAGACAGAGAGACAGACAGACAGAGAGACAGAGAGACAGACAGACAGACAGACAGACAGACAGACAAACAGACAGACAGACAGACAGACAGACAGGCAGGCAGGCTGGCAGACAGACAGGCAGGCAGGCAGACAGGCAGATAGACAGACCGACAGACATACACTTTTCTTGCACTATTTCGGTGTTATTTAATAATTAAATATACATTTAAATCGTAAATCAGAATGCATTACGCTCCATTTTTAAATATACAAAAGTACATTTGGTCCGATACTATTTTCAACGAACTAAAGAAATGTGTGGTTTTCATGTTTTAATATTTTAAATAAAATAAAAAGCGCATCGTAAAATTGACTTAAAGAACTTATTGTTTTCAGAATCTTATGGAAAGTGTGTCCATGTAGATCTGTACTATAATGACCTGGCTGGGGTACGGCGAGGAGATCAGACGGTGGCGAGTTGAGAAGTACAGGGAGTGGGATAGGCTGGTGAATGCACGACGGAATGCACGACAACGTTATACAGATGAATGTGATATGACTGAAATCACAGCTGGTAGCAAGGCAGAGGGCCTGACCTGCTTTTTAGAAAGCGACTGGGACGTTTTAAACGTGCTGAACAGCATCCTTTGTTTGGAAGCTGGTATCAATCTTAACACTGTACCAGACGGCATAGACGTGTTCAAGATGGATACACGTGTATATCCAGGGCACTGCAGACTGTCATTAGAGAGGAAGGTGACTAGCGGTGTTGACATGATTAACAAATCTCTGTGTGATGATGGATGCGGAGGTGTTGTATTAAGTAGTGGTTTATTTGTAGATGAATGTTCGACAAGTGCAATGGCGATAGAACGTACACAGTTTAAATCGGTGCAACATAAGCGCGCCGGTCCTTCGATATCAGTAACATTTTCAGAGTTGATTGATGTCGACAGAGTACCCTCACTACGTTGTCACTGTCCCAGCATCCTCAAAAGATGGGCCGCCAGACCCCGTAATTGGCCACCGCCAGTCATAGTTCAAAAAGTTGTATCCAGACTTCCTGAAACTCAAAAGCCTTCTGTCAGACATTTGGTCTGACTGGCCAGAGTTTTCTGTCAGACCTTAGGGTATTCTGTCAGACCAAAGAAAAATCGTGAAAAAAAATCCTTAGAAAACATGAAAAATAATTAGACAAACTGAAATATTGTTTGATTATCACTTTAATCTAAATTATATTGTTTAGAGTAGAACATTATTCTATCAACATACAATTCGTATCCTGAAAATCACTACAATAGTCACTGTCAGTATCATATCTTTTTAAATGGTGAATGTCAATGTCCTCAAGTTCGTCTTCATCTTTCTTCACCTGCTTATACCATCCAAGCGTGTTCGTTGACATTCCCAGCTGTTGTTTTGTTTTATGTAAATACAGTTCCGTAAAATCGCGGTTTACAGGATCCACGTACGGATCGCAATCGCGATATATCCAGATCGCGATATAACTGGCAGGTCATCGATGCATACATTTAGGTATGGATAAGCATAGTTTGGCTTTCTCAAAACACGTTTTTTCACCTACCTTATTGCATTATGTGTTATATCCGTATGTTAAACCCTGGTATAACGAAAATTATTCCATATAAGTATTTTCAAATGTGTAAAATTAAATTTGTAATCCGACAAATATTGCCACGGTTTATTGTTCACGTAAAGTTAATGAATTCTAATCACAAATTAACAGTTCTCGTGTATTTCATGTACATTTTTTGTTCGAATTAAACGCATGCGAAAATTACACTTCATGTATAACATCACACCATTCTTCCTCGAGGAAAGCATGGGCTTTATAATTTGATTGATGAATAAAAACTTTGTAGTGCATTTACAAATCGGTGTTGCATTTTCTAAAAGTGTGGACACTTTTCTCTGCATTAAAAACAAGTCGTTTACGCTGTATCTACATCGCTACGGTCGTTGGGATAGGTCAGTATAGATCTGTGACATTTACAGTTATTGCATACACCTTAATGTGGGGACGCGTGTATTCGGCTGCCTGAGCGCTGATTGGTTGATATGAAAACCAAGAATGTGATTGACAGCTGGCATCATGTCTTTCATGTTAGGCAAGTACCCCATTGTCTGTGGCATTACACAAGCGTGAATGTGATGTACAAAGAAGTCACAAAATCTTGACAAAAATGGATTAAGTTATGAATGTCGGATTATACAGAAAATTTAAATGCGTGAACCAAATAAGTGTCCACGACTGACTTGTGAATATAACACGGACGAGAGATGGTCAAATGTACCGAACCCGGATTGACGCATACACCTTTTGGCTCGCCGCGAAGATGCAGAGGAACACCGATATTTATTTGTTTACTTACGGAAGAAAATTCTGCAACGAACACAGGCGGACAATCACGATTTTCGCTGAGATTCTGTTGGACCAATCAAAAGCGGGATAAATAATGGGCGATTACAAGCATATTTCACTTAAGGCTAAGTGCGTAGTCCGCCGAAATTCGATAAATAATTTTAATTCTATTGGAAAACCTGAAAATATTCTGTCGGACATTTTGGGCCGACGAGCTACGAATTTCGATCGGCCCTTGAAAGTTTATGTCGGACATGTCCGTAGGTCCGACGGAGTTTCGGGAAGTCTGTGTATCATTAGGAGCCATTCTAACCCCGGTAGGATTCAAAGAAAGTGAATACAAGCACATGGAGTGGAGGATTTGCTTCAACACCGGTGAGGCAGAACTTGTAAACGACCTGAATGGCACACAAGTGAAAGTCTACGTTATTCTCAAAATGATCCTAAAAGATATACTGAAGCCAATTAATAAAGAAATTACATCGTACGTCCTAAAAAACATCATATTATGGCAAGCTGAAACTACTCCACAGTCAAAGTTTCAAGAACACAGTTTGTTTCAGTGGCTGCATGACGGACTGAGAGAGCTAAGGACTGCTATTGCAAACAATCAATTACCCTATTATATGATTCCTGATAGAAATTTAATGGCAGGCTGTGGATTAGATAATGCGCTGCAGCGTAAATGGGTATCAGATATCACGAACATGCTTGAGGAAGGTCCCAGGGTAATACTAAGATTGGAGAAGATACGAAAGGCCATTATCGCGTCCCCAGAGCCAATGTTGTGGTTCAGCAAGAGAAGGATGGAGTTGGAGATGTTGTATTTTGAGGACATGAGCAGAATGTATCAATGTATGGATGGGAACAAAGTGTTGGGTGACTCGGATCATATCCTGAAGACGTTACGTAGACGCCAGATCGAAATATGGAAAGAGGTGATACAACAAATGCGTGTGGAGGGCAGCCCTGTTCATTATCTGTCTTTGTTCAAAGGAATGCTAGGATGATAATAAATGAAGCTGCTTATATTGCATGTGTATCAGGTGTGCACTTAATTTGCCGCTGCAAGCTGTTTCAAATAAAAACGACGTAGTTGCAAACTGTCTCGTATGAAAGCAATGCACTTGTTAACGGTTATAGATGATCACAATGTAGTTTATACTATTTTATAAGATTATTTAAAAAGAGTTTCTGCAACAGGTTTATTGCGGTATTCGCCGGATATGTTGTTTTTGTTAATATCCAAATTATGTTACTCTCAAAATATTGTAATAGTGTCCCCTTTTCTCAGTTTGCATTTTTTTTATTGATGCAAATCTCTTGACTGTCTTACATCAGAACCCTGTTAGGCAGTGTTCATGCTTCATCATATGGGCTTAATACCACATGATTAATTCATTATGCTGAATTCCACAATTTACATGGACAGTCATAAAATAATCTTAACTGAAATCTGTGTCGTTATTTACAAATATTGATCTCGGTTTGCAGGCGTTATCTTTAAAATTGCTGTTAGGGTATGTGTAACATAATTATCCAGAAAAAAGGAATAGAACTTTCGAAATAGGATCGTTTTTCGAGGAATGACGGCACCCAACATAATAGCCTGAAAACTGGTGAAAGCTTGAAACTCGTAAACGCAATGCTCGTAATCATGCACTATGTAAATCATAAAACTAAATTCAGTAATTGTAAATTTATGTAAATAAAAAAAAAACGTGTGTTACTTCGATTCTTAATAATACTGTGTAGCTACATTTCAGTACCGCCTCGATATAAAATAGGTATTGTTCATATCAATTGTGTTTATTTGTATTATTAAATTACTGTTTTATGTTACATAATGTTATCTGTTTTACCTATTAAGGTGACAGACAATAATGCTATTTATGTAGGAAGACGATGTACTGTTGTATAAGTCTGAATACACTGTCTGTCTGTCCTTATATACTGCATTGCTGGTGCGGCGTCAAACAACTAAGAATATTCTTGAAAAATTCGATACATTTTTTAACACTTACGTGAACAGTTCTTGAACACTTTTAAGAACAGTTCCTGTGCAATTCTAGAACAGTTCTAGTACAAATGTTCTTAAACTCCTCTAAGAACAGGTCAAGATCTCAACTCTCAATGGCAATAGACATACATCGGAATGGGCTAGATTTGAAAATCACGAACCGTTAAGACTGTTATTATTTGAACGCAACTTTTGGTGGACCAAATTGGACAGCGTTTTTGTATATAAGACGTTTTTTGTTATCCAAATTCGTTGAGATCCAGAATACATCTATAACTGTGAACGTATATAAGCAGCAACTTGTACACTCCCTTTCGATCATTGAAATCCATCTACCGTAATTATAAAATGTCAAGTTGATGCATACGATGTGCTAGGTATCCCGATTCAAACTTCAAATGTAATAAATTAACAAAGGGCAATTACTAAAAAAATATAGAAGCATATCCCATAATTGAGATCTACCAACCTTTTATGTTACAAGTTGATACCAATCATGCTTTTAATATATGCTCCGTACAAACTATAAAAGGGCATTTACTCTAAAAATGTTGAAGCAAGAGTTGTCGCTCTTGTGCACTGTACATTCCCATAATGAGATCTGGGTACAAATAAGTTTCAAGTTGATACCTCTTTTAGTTGTCAAGATTGCTTTGTACAAAATTTAAGTACACAAATAAGCAAATGGCAATAACTCTTAGAATATGGAAACAAAAGGCATAGTTCTTGTGTATTGCACGTCCCTTTTTGTGAGATTTACAAAAGTATTAAATTTTAGGTTTATACCTGTTTTAGTGTGTGGGTCCCCGGTAAAAAAAATGTAAAAAAAGGGCAATAACTCTAAAAATAGGGAAGTAAGAATTATAGCTGTATGTGCACTCCAATTGTAAATCGGTTTTGATTAAAAGATATGCTTTAGACAAAATTAAATTAAGTTAAACAAACACACACACAATGTGATAACTCTAAAAATAAGAAAACTCGGATTATGGTTCTTGTGCACAGCACATCTCCTAAATGGTAACTATGGTAACAACAAAAGACTTAGCCAGAAAATGGGTTTCGCTCTCCGATGTCAAAAAATCAGGCTTGAAGTCCTTTGGAACAGTTGCGAGGGGCATCTAAAACGCACTGTGTTGCATACACGTTTTTTGATCATTGTAACATAAATTGAACAGAAAAGCAAAAAAAAAAAAAAAAAAAAAAAAAAATGCTGATTAATTATAATATATTTATTGGCAAATATATGCATTTCTATACATAAACAACTAGCTACAAAATGTAAACCTGGTTGACAAACATAAATTCCCTAGATGACCAATATGTGCTGCCTTTGTCTTTAGAAGTAAAGAGTGTACTTAATAACTTGTAAATCTTCCCTTTCGAAATTTTCTCAAATGGTAATAAATGAAACAAGAACATTGTTTGCTTATTAATTTAAATTATTTTCATTGGGAATGTATTCACTTCTTGATTTTACAAGTGGGTTAGAGCATCCGTTCCTTAAAATTGCAAAACTATGTGTTAACAAGAACACCTATTAAAGCATGCCTTAATATAAATACCATCACATTTCTGTTTAAAGGCTGTCTGTGAAAAAGTTTTAAGTGCACTTAATAAACCCTTGACACATATTATAGTTATTAACAATCGCAAGTTCATTTCATGAAATACCTTTCAAATTTTACAGCAATTAAACAAAAGATGTAATAGATGAGTAAATTCTACATTCGTCAAAATTGTACAGTTATTAAGGAAACAAAAACAGATAACAGAAGTAGAATACCAACAAGTAAACTTAATAGCAAACAAAAGCCCACATCAACAAAAAAGAAAGAACCAGATATCAGTCAAAGATTTACAGATGGGTTACTTCTATGATATTCGGTTCTATATTCGTGTATAACTCCAAAACCAATGTGTAAAAAATACAAACTACTGTGCTTTGAAACTCAAAGTAACTAGCTCAGAAGGTATGGGCAATCATACCATCATTCCATCCTTTAAAATGGCACTTTTTTCATTATCAAATGTATGTTGAATTGGAATAATGTTATTCTATAGAATGAGTATCAGTTTTGATAATATAACATTTCCATACAAGAGGGCCATGGGCCCTTTTGCACTCAGGGAAGACCCGAAGAAACAAAACTATTCTGAGAAGGTAGAGTTTAGAAGAAAAATCATTTTCTTCAGTTGTTATTCCTACAATTGATAGTCCATACAATTGAAAAACAATGAAATATTAATCTTAATTTGACAGATATAATAGTATGTCAGGTCTCATAAATAGGACAGACTAGAAGAGTAAAGACAACATAAAATAAAGATAAACTAAAAACAGAAAATAAATTAAAAAAATAAATTTTCTAAAAGTAACAAAATAATTCAAACCAATATCACAGAGGGCTATAATAATGGTGCAGTCATAAGACCTTTTTTATTTCCTAAATGCATAGACTTTAAAACTAAATTTGTCTGAAATTGATATATCTGTTTAGTAAAACACATATGTGAATACACTGAAATTATCAAAAACTCGTTGAATAGTTTACATCATAATTTGAAAGAAGGGTAATATCCTTGTAAATGTGTGAATATGCAAATCTGTGCACTCTAATATTAGACCTAGTACAAGATCAGATGTATAAATGCTAAAATTCAAAACCTAAGCAAACAGTAATAAGTCATATTTACTCTTTTAAACATTCTATATCAAAGAATACATATATAAAAGTCATTCACACTAATTAATTATAAAACAATTTTATTATAAATATCTAGCATACAAAATATAAAAATCTATAAAATAAATATTCATTTTCTTTGAGATTTTTTATGTTGATTTTCCGCCTTTCTAAGAAGACCAGAATAAAGAGTTTTCATGTTGTTGTTAAAAACGTCCTTGTGAGAAGTTCCCGTTAATTCAGCTGCTCGTTGGGTCCAGTATTGTTCAGCTTCTAAATGCACCCAGCTGTAACAGACAAAAGGAACCAATCAAATGTAGGAACAAAAACAGTAAACCAGTCAAATGTTGGAACAGGAACAGTAAACCAGTCAAAGGCTGTACCAGAAACAGTAAACCAGTCGAAATCTGGAATAGAAACAGTAAATCAGTCAAATATTGGAACAGAAACAATTAACCAGTCAACTGTTGGAACAGAAGCCAGTCAATACAAGGCAAAAGGTGAGTAACATATAAATGCATCATATGAACATTTTTGACACCTTGAGGTGAAAACGCAAATCTGCAATAAAATAAAATCTCAAATGCACACAATTTTCAATTTGAAATGGTGTTAATAAACTTACCGTATATAAGTAACAGTTAGCCAGCAACAGTAATGTGGAGGGAATAACAGCATACTCATAAGTACTGAACAGTTAATACAAACAAGGGTAACCAAAACAAACATTTTGGTGTTAAAACCAAAACTATTGGTTGTTCAAACAAAAGCAAGTTGGTGTTCAAACCGCAACAATTAAGGTGTTCAAACTAAATTGATTATAATGCTTCATCCCGATTCAGAATCAACAAGAAGCTGCATAACAATTATTTGTAAAGACACATTTCAGATTTAGCCTTCACTCAAAACACTGTAAGCAATTCATTTTTTTCTGTTATTGGAAATTAACATTCACATTGGTTTGGAAAACTCTTAATTGACTACTTTACAAGCTGAAATAAACAATTGTGTAGATCTTTTTCATAGCAAATATTAGATCTCCAAAATAACAAGTTTTGCACTGAATCATTTTATTCAAAGCAAATATAGAAATTGTTATCTTTTAACTGTTAGCATTAAATACAATAAAAAGAGCCTAGCTCTGTGAAATGTGAGTATAATGCATGTGCGTCATTAGTGTCATCCCAGATTAGCCTGTACAGTCTGCACAGGCTAATCAGGGAAAACACTTTCAGCTTTGATTGTATTTTTCCTTTAAAGGTAGACTCTGATTGACGAAAATCCGGTTTAGGCGGAAAGTGTCGTCCCTGATAAGCCTGTTCGGACTGCAAAGGCTAATCTTGGACGCCACTTTGCGCACATGCATTAAACCCCTTTTTAATGAGCGCGGCAAAAATATAAGCTGAGCAGACAATTATCGGTGCGTCACCATACTATTACACTTTCCAGAGACCGTGCTGTTGAAAATCCTTTGTTTGTAGAAAAACATTTCACATTTCAACTGAAACGGCTGTTCTTTCTTCATAGGAAGCCAGTGTGATGAGGAATCATGTGTTACTTAACAATTACATGATGAATTATGTGTTATTTTATAGTTACAAAATAATTTGAATTGAAACAATATTTCTTTTAGTGTCTGTTTATTTTAAATATGAACTTCAAATGTGAAAGTACATGTATTTGTAAAAACTGAATTGTAATACTCTACAGCCATATGCGTTTTTTACACACTGGACTTCCTTACAAAATGGCACAGTCCCTTTGAACATTTAGTGCAAATGCATCATGCAATAAAAGGTATAAAAAGTTAATAAGAACCTTTTAAAGTAAATATCTTGGATAGTACCTCCGGTTCTTCGCCACGCTCGTCTCTAAGGCCAGATCGTCTATAGAGCCGGTGAGAATCTATATAATGTACATAGCTGAAGCATGACAACTGGCAACACAGTTACGCTGGCATTAATACAAGTGAGCCACACTATGGGAAAATAGGGCTAAATGCATGTGCTTTAAGTGTCATCCCCAATAAGCCTGTGCAGTCTGCACAGCCTAATCAGGGATGACACTTACTGCCTAGACTGGATTTAGTTTATAAGAGACTACCTTAAAACAAAACAAAACGCGGAGAGTGTCGACCCTTAGTAGCATGTTTTGAACTGCATGGCTAATATGGGACGACACTTTATGCACATGCATTAAGCCCTGTTTTCCCAGAGTGTGGCTAAAGTACGGTCTGCTTCATGCAGATATAAAATAACATCTTCCCACATTAGCTTGTTCTTGTAATATTTCATTAAAGTAAAACATTCCAATGGGAAGATAAACTATAGATGCCACTGAACAGCTGATACAGCATGCAGAAGAAAAAATGATAACCAGTTATTTCTGTGTTTTTGTGTTTCTTAATAAAAAATAAAATTACTAAACTGTGAAAAACATTTAAACTAAATGCATTTTCATTATTGAGCACATATTAGCCGAGTAATACACCATGGGTCTTATGTCATATGTGGCCAGCGTAGCTCCAAACGAGTCTGCACAGCCTTGCATTGGCACAGTCTGGTCAGGCGCTACAATATCCACTTATGAGACCACCTTGCATGACTTTATAGCAAACAGCTTAGCTCCTGCCTGACCATACACCGTGATTGTGCAGGCTGGTCTGGAGCTACACTAGGGGCATATGACATAAGACCCATTTTTGAATGATGCAGATTTGTGATTAAATTTTCCAGCATATTCACATTTGCAACACATTTTTTTCTTTTTATTTCTTCTACCAATAATATATTGCTCTTAACAGAACCACTGTAAAAAAAATATATTAAACCCTTTACCACTCAGATATGCACTTTGAAGTGTTTGTAGTACCAGATTCAAGTTTTAAAGGCTTCATTTACAACCCTATGATACTGATGAGCAGCAGTTACTCGCAGTCTGTTCTGCTTTTATGCTGGTGTCATAAACACTTTAAGCATTTATACTTTGCTTCTGAGTGGGAAAAGTGTGAATACCGAACCGCCCTTAACATCAACTCAATACAGGCTGGCACATTCAAATTTGAACAACGTTTTACTTTTTATTTTTTCTAACAGAAACCACTGTAAATAACTATCACTTAATACCCAGACGTCCTGAATAGCAACTCAAACCCATACAACACAGTACGTACCGGAGTATATCTGACGGGGGAGGGGCTCCTGCTGCGGGCCAAGATGGCCCGGGCCCTTGCCCTAGCCCGCGCGCGCTCCAGGGTGAGCTCAATATCGAGCCTCTCTGCGGCAGTGAGCCCTGATCTAGCCCGTGCCCGCTCCAGGGCGAGGTCAATCTCCAGCCTCTCTGCGGCAGTGAGCCCTAATGATCTAGCCCGTGCACGCTCCAGGGCGAGGTCAATCTCCAGCCTTTCTGTGGCAGTGAGCCCGGAGAACCTAGTGCTGTAGCTGGGCTTGTAGATGTAGGGGCTGGCAGAGCGGGGGCGCGGTGGGGCCAGGTAGGAAGTCGGCGATGTGAGGGCTTCAACCTCGGCATCTGTGTGATAGAGGGGCCGTAATGTTGTATGGTTAGTTTAAATAATACTAGTTCTGGGAAAACAGGGCTTTATACATGTGCATAAAAAATACACGGACAAAAAAATCCATAAAAGCGGAAAGTGTTATCCCTGATTAGCCTGTGCCAACAGCACAGGCTAATCTGGGACAATATTTAATGCACAAAAATAAAGTAAAGTTTTCCCAGAACGCAGAAAAGTGCTAATACATTCCAGATTTAAAAAGTGGCTGGGTTATAACATGGCAAGTATTGAAATATTTGCATAAAATCAGCCACGTTCTGGGAAAACTGGGCTTAATGCATGTGCATAAAGTGTAGTCCCAGATTAGCTTGTGCAGTCCGTTAAATAGGGACGACACTTTCTGCTTTTATAGTATTTTTTTATTAAAGGAAGACTCTTTTGAGGGAAAATCCAGTTTAGACCGAAAGCATCATTACTGATAAGCCTTTGTAGATTGCACAGGCAAACCTGGGACAACACTTTTCTTACATGTGTTAAGCCCCATTTTCCCAGAATGCCTCTCATATTTTAGTAGTTAAAACCCCTCAAATATTTTAGTAATTGAAACCATATCCTTGTGCTAACAAAGGCACTCTCGAGTAAGTTGCCTGGGAACTACTAGTCTTAACAAAGAGCTAAACAATCCTCCCTGACCTGAAAGGGGATTACCCCAAAACTTTGCTTTAGGACACAATTTACCATTCTTCCACAATAAGGCATGCAGAAAGCTTCTTTTGGTGAAAATGGTAAAACAGCTAACTGGAGTACATTTAGGTTTTATACTATATGAGCATCATCCTTGGAAAACTGGGCTTACTGCATGTGCATAAAGTGTAATCCCAGATAAGCCTGTGCAGCTTACACAGCCTTATCAGGGATAACACTTCATGTTTTAATGGTATTTTTCCTTAAAAGGAAGTCTCTTCTTTGCGAAAATTAAATTAGGTCACAAAGTGTCGTCCTAGATTTGCCTGTGAGGACAGCAGAGGCTAATCTTAGGTGACACTTTAAGCACATGCATAAAGCCCAGATTTCCAAATACGAAGATCATGTAACTACTGTCAGCGGTTTGGACATACCATCATCGTCAGACACGTATTTGGTGCTGTAAACAGGCAAGGCATCGTCCCCATCTCTGATCACCTACAAAAAATAATCACTGTTCATGAGTGTGCTGTTTCTTTTATAACAAAAACAATGTTTAAGAGCATAACATAATTATTTTTAAGTAATATTTGCTTGCCTTTATCATAAAAACATTAACAATGCTTTAGCCCTAATGTGTCCCTAAATAGTAAATGATCCATTATAATACATAGTGTGAACATAGTAAACAAAAGTTGATGATGATTTAAGACATAACAACATCAAATTACAAAGAACAAGAGCTGTCCCAAGACATTGCTTTTGACTATTATTCTCTTGTGATAGTATAATGTACATTTTCAAAGAGTCACATGAAATAATTACCACAAAATTTTAAATCAATACTTGCTCATACCTTAGGTTAATACACCTAGTTTGTAACATCTTATTGGTATAACAAAATAATTTAAGAATAAAAACTGTTGTTAACTGAGTTTGTTACATTGGATAATTGTGTTATTCTATTTCTAGTAAGGAAACAATTCTTAACCTACTGGAAAGGAAGTAAAACCGTGCGTTTTTACCTCTTTAACATACTGCCTGGGGGTGTAGGATACAGGCTCATCACTAGCTACAAGCAGACAGATGGACGGACGTGAGTAATATTTGGAAACAGCACTAGATATATACATGGAGAGATATACTTCGGGTTGAAATCTACTTCTATATCAGCCACCCTCTAGGAAAATGGGGCTTAATGCATGTGTGTAAAGTTGTCCCAGATAAGCCTGCATTGTCCACACAGGCTAATCAGGGATGAAACTTTCTTGTTTTAAGGTATTTTTTGTTTAAAGGATATCCCTTCTTAGAGAAAATCCAGTTTAGATGGAAAATGTCGTCCCTGATTAGCAAGTACGAACAGTTAAGGCTTATCTGGGACAACACTTTTCGCAAATGCATTAGCCACGATTTCTCAGAGCGTGACTCATGTAAGATAAAGAATAAAAATTATAAAGCGGTGGATGCATCAATGCACATACAAATTGCTGCAACTAACTTCTCTTGCTGTGACTAATTTAATGTTGGTACAGAGGAAATTAAGTCATTTGTGACCATTTTCTGAGAGGAAGGCCTTGAAGCGCTCACCTGAGTTCAAGATAAACAAATTGTCAAAGACATGACGTCGACCAAGTTTCATAATGATTGATTCATAAATGTGACTTAGATTTTGCCTGGTGACCTATTTCTTTGAAACATATGACCCAGATTCAAATGTGGCTACATATTGTCCAAATAAAAATTCCGACCATGTTTGATCAAGATTGAGAAATCAATGTGGCTTCTAATATGGTCACAAGTTTTTTTTAATAAGTTTTACATATTTTAATAGTTGTTCTAAATGCATGATCCAGATTCAAACTCGGCCTAGATATTGTCAAGATAAATATTTTGACCAATTTTTATCAAGATCGTGTCATAAATGTGGCCTCTAGAGTGGAATCACGGTTTTTATAAGAATAAACCTGGTGCCCTAGTTTTTGGACGCTTGTGACCAATTTTCAAACTTCAAGCTCGCGCAAGATATTGGCAAGATAAACATTCTGACCAAGTTTCATCAAGATTTGACCTGCTTACATAGTTTGGACACAAATGACTCAGATTAAAACTCTGTCTAGATAATGTCGAGATAAACATTCTGACCAAGTTTCATTAAGATTGAGTCATAAATGTGGCCCTAAGAGTCGTAACAAGCTAAAAGTATGAGCACGACGGACGACACATAACAAACGTATGCCGGACATAGTGTGATCACAATAGCTCACCATGGGAACTTTGTCACAGGTGAGCTAAACAAGAGCACTGCATAGCAGGTGCCAACGCTTGGCTGTGGGTGCTTGAATTTTGTTTTTTTGACCTTTGACCTTGAAGGTCATCACTGACCTTGACCTTTTCACCACTCAAAATGTGCCGGTTGATGAGATAAACATGAAAACAAAAAAAAGTTTTTTGACCTTTGACCTTGAAGGATGACCTTGACCTTTCACCACTCAAAATGTGCAGCTCTATGAGATACACATGCATGCCAAATATCAAGTTGCTATCTTCAATATTGCAAAAATTATGGCCAATGTTAAAGTTTTTGGACGACGATGATGGCGCGGACAGCGGAAGACGAGAGGGCTATGACAATACCTCGGGTTTTCTTCGAAAACAGCCGAGCTAAAAATTATAATATGCCTGAAGCTATATAAAAAAGTTTCAGTTGTCCTTGTTCAATTTGGTTCACTGAAGAATAATCTAAGATTCTTAATAAGAAATTTCTTACTTGCTTAAAAAAATGGCTTCACAAACTAAAAGAAAATGGCTGCTTTCTGTTCAATATGCGCAAAAGTCTTTTTAATAACATCCCATGAAACCTTATTTATTTTGATTCATCAAATTAAAAAATGTATGTCAAAGAAAAACAGCAATTCATTTGCAGACAGTATTGTGCATACACTGACATATAACTGAGCTGCCATTTATAACAATGTTTGTTCAAAATGAAGTAAATGTTTAAATTCTGAAATTTTATAATAGGAATTTCAGAGACAGATTTATGCAAGGCTAAAAGATTTATCACATAGAAATAAAATACAATTCCAAGAAAGCACCTTTTTGTATAAGAGGTGTGTTTTTAGATAGTTACTAATATTTACTACTCTTCAACACAATTTGTGAATAATTTAAGAATTATCATAAATATGCGCCCATTTTACTATATGTATACATCTATTATGAACTCTAGCAGCAGAGAAATTGGGTTGATCATAGTGCAGTTACCTTAATGTTGTAGGAATCCAAGGAATCTATGTGGAAATTTACATTTTATTGTACAGAAATAATTTTATATAAGAAAGCAAGGCCAAATCAAACCCATTTCGGATGAACAAACAAGCATTATACTTGGCCTTATTGCATGCCAGAACTTGTCCATAAAACATGCTGAACATGTTTTAACTTTAACTTAATGTACATAGTACATGTATATTATAAACAATAAGGGTAGCAGGCCTGATAATATTGGTTTGCAAAAACATATCAGCCACTTTCTGGGAGAACCGGCCTTAATGCATGTGCATAAAGTGTTGTCCCAGACTAGCCTGTGCACTTTGTACAGGCTAATCAGGGATGACACTTTCTGCCTAGACTGGATTTTCATAAAGAAGAGACTTCCCCTAAAGGGCAAATTCCATTTAAACAGAAAATGTCATCCCTGATTAGACTGTGAGACTGCACAGGCTAAAATGGGACAACACTTTACGTACATGCATTAAGCCTGATTTTTCCCTTGCACTTGCAGAGCAAAAAGGTCTGCCATATCAAAGATTAATGCAAAGGTCAAAACATAAAATGTTGTGCTTTGGCAATCAGTCACTTCGTGGCAGAAAAAGAAATCACTCATATTTTTAGTCACAATCGTTTTCCATGAAATTGGTATTTATGATTACTTAAGATAATTTCCTCTTTTTTTTCGCCAGAGTGGGTCTTTCATTTTTGAGACTATTGCTGGTGGGAAACACAATTTAGTATTTTGAGTATACATTCCTAACAGTGAATACTGGATAAGAAGCTGAAATAAAAGAAATAATCATAAATAAAGGCAGTATACAGCAACAGCATTCCTTGATGAAAACCCTGTAAAACCAACCTTAAAAAAATCATTCTATGTATAACCAATAGTCTTAGAACCAAACAAGTTCAACCTCAGGAATAACACTTATTTTTCCTGAAGATCTTGTTTTTGAAATAACTTGTAGAAAGATTCAGTAGTTAGGGAGTTACAATTATAATCAACATTTATAGAACCTTTCTTAAATAAAACATGACATGGAACACTTAAGAGCTCTATAAAAAATAAAATATTTGCACAATTTTTTAAGTTTTACTCATGGAAATCAATACATGTCAACTCATTGTTTATACAATTTTAATCCCCTACCATATCCACTGAGGGCACTTGAGGGTCGGGAACGTGACCTTGACCTTGACCTTCCACGTGACTTCTTGACCTTCTGACCCTTGGCAGCCGGGGCTCCAGGTGTGCGGCCAATCAAGCTCTTGTCCAGCTGATGGGGAAAATTGCAAATTAAAAAGGTGATAAGGTTTGCACATCAATTTTATCATTTTTATTATTTATAAATGTTCTTTTGGTCATTTATTCATCGCATACTATATTACATGATTTAAATGATTATAACTTATGTTAACAAGTATCTGCTGGTACACATAATACCCTTTGATAGCAATAAACACTGTGTATGTCAACCATAATTAACAGCTTGTACACATAATATATTTTGATAGCAATGAACACTTTTTATGTCTTAACAGCTTGTACATGTAATATTTTTTGATAGAAATAAACACTCAAAGAGCTTGAAAATATTAAATGCTACCATTGTTTTTGATATTTTACAGATGTTGAAATTGCATATATTAATTTATATTGTCTTAGACTCGCATGTTCAAGATTTGATGAGAATTGAGCCTGCACAAATTGAATGTGTCACTTAATATGAACAACCTTCAATATTTATTGAAAATTGTGAAAAATAATTTCTTAAATGATCAGTGCATTATGCCCTTTTGGTGGCCATTACTGGTAAAGTTGGAATATTATTTTCATTTGATAACCATTATGAGCAATAAAACATCAAGCATGCAAATGTCTTAAACAGGGTATAAAGCATGTCACCAATAAAGAATTACAGGTACTGGTAATTATTTAATATTATTTAATATTATCTTTTTTTCATGCAACTACAATTAAGTAACATGTATGTTTAATCGTATAACAAGGTCAAAATCAACTATTATAAAGCACACCAGACAAAAATGATATGAGTCACGCTCTGAGAAAACTGGGCTTCATGCATGAGCATAGTGTCATCTCAGATTCGCCTGTGCGGTGCGCCCAGGCTAATCTGGGACGACACTTACCGCATTGACTGGATTTTTGTTAAGAAGCGACTTCCTTCAAACAAAAATTTCCATAAAACCAGAAACCGTTGTCCCTTATTTGCCTGTGCCGACTACACAGGCTAATCTGAGACAATACTTTATGCACAAGCATTAAGCCTTTCAGTGCGGGAACCAAATTTTGAAGGCCTTTGCAAACAGTTTGGATCCAGATGAGACGCCATAGAACGTGGCGTCTCATCAGGATCCAAACTGTTTGCAAGTCTGATAGTTTTCTTTAAAAAAAAATCGAAGAAAATGTTAATTTTAGAAATTCAGCAGACGACATTTTAGCAGATGACAAATTTCCCAGCATGCAAAGGGTTAAGCCTGGTTTTCCCAGAGCACAGCTCATATACAAGTAACATCAAAGCTTACAGAAGTTTATATTAAGGATAGGCAGCAGATTTATCGGGAGTAATGTTTGCTCTTTAACCTAATCTTCACTCCTTTCATACATTACTAGTAATTTACAGCCTCATTAAATCAGACCGTTCAATAAATGGAATAGGAATACAACCCTAGAGTTCTTTTATGATAACATATCAATAGTATTGACGCAGGCCATTCAATTTTTCACTCGATATTTAATATCCTGAGTAAGCAAACAACATTAAGCTTGTATAAGCCATTGGTAGGTACTGACGTGGTTAATAGACAGAAATATGATAATACACGGGAAAAAGGCATGATAGAAATGGAATGAAAAGAGGTCTCTATTAACTAAATTAAATCTGAATATACTATAGGTCTGTAAATAAATCTAAATCTTATATAAATTCCTTCACCAAAGAATTTGCTATCAATAATTCAGGTTTGGAAAATATGTCTCCAATTTCTGATCTATATTCTGATTCTGTTGAAATAATAATTTTAAATTATCATTAAATATTTGAAACAATATTTTCTTTTGCCTTCATGAACAAAATTATTTTGTTCAAGAAGGAAAAAGAAAATATTGTTTCAAATATTTGTATTAAATTTCTTGTTCATCTTCAATTTGGCACATTAGAGCTCTGACATGATGAATAATAAATAAATGTCAAAGTTCATTTTTATTTTGAAAATTTAACAAGAATGTACACTGTTTCCAAACCTGCAAGTATAACTCTGATTGGACATTATATGAGAGCACAGCACCAAATTAACCCTTTTTATACATGCAAAAGTACTGTTCAATAAGTTTCAAAAAGATATTGATCTTTAAAAAATGATCATTAGCAAATAATTATAAACATTAATCAAAGAATAAATCAAGATTTTAGTAACAAATACGATAAAAAAGGTTCAGAAGGGTTAATAATGTTATGTAGGAAATCTAATAGATAAGCCTCACTCAGGGAAAACAGGGCTTAGTGCATATGCATAAAGTGTCATCCCGGAATAAGCCCTGCAGTCAGCACAGGCTAATCAGGGACGACACATTCTGCCTTAACTGGATTTTTCTATAAAGATACTTTCTTACATAATCCAATAAAAGTGGAAAGTGTTGTCCCTGATAAGCCTGTGTAAACTGCACAGGCTAATCTGGGACAACATTTTATGCCCATGAATTAAACTCTGTTTTCTCATAGGGAGGCTCATATCTAAAAAAAAAACAAATAACGGGAAAGTTTTCAAGTTTAAACCTACATGTCGAACAACAAATGGTGCTTTGCCAGTCTCGTCGGACAAATTTTCATCATCGTAAGAATTACGTACCCCAGATTTTGACCTGGAACGAAAAATAGAAGAGATGGTAGGGCGCATGTAAGACGGGTCAGAGTCGTAACCCTCACTGTCCTCCGAGTCCGAAGAATACGCCCTGTCATAGAGAGAACCTGTGTTACTATGGAAACACAGAACTAAAGAGGCACTAGGACTCAGTTAGGCATTGGAGTACCCATGTATGTTGACAATCATTAATGCCTTAACCCTACTGGTAAAATCATTTCCATTTACAATTTCGATGAGATGCAAAAAAAACAACAACATTTAATGGCTGTTTCTGTATATTTCATAAAAACAAATATTGTTGTATATACTCAATATACCTTGTGAGCTGCACTCTGGAAAACAGGGCTTATTGCCTTATTGCATGTATGTAAAATATCATCCCAGATAAGCCTGTGAAGTCAGCACAGGCTACACAGGCTTATCTGGGACGACATTTAACGCACATGCATTAAGCCCCATTTTCCCACAGGCTAGCTCATATTCAATATAGCTCCCAGAACTAACCTTAAACCTCGTTATTCAAACTTTCATAAATTACTTGCTTGAAATATGTCCTGTATTCAGACGTGTTTCTTTGTGCGTTTTTTTTACAAAATAAAACAACGTGACAGTTAAACAGTGGGAAATATAATCTTTGATTAAACTTATGAAGAACAAAAACATAGTTATCATAACAGTGCTGTTATATCTTTAGGCCTAGAATTCTAGTTTAAGTAATTGTTAGTGTGCTATACTGAGGACAAAATAAAGCATTTTAAAATTCAACTACATATTAAAATGGAAATAGATTTTATTTCTAGGGAAATCATCAAAATGGTAGCCATGGGTAATTCAGCATCCTACAGAGCAGGAGGGACCATCAGAGAAGTTATCACTTAATAATTTATGTAGAAATATACAATGACTAGAATAACAAATAAAGGATTGATAGTGGATGGGAGCAAAACTTACTAAAAAGTACTACAACTAGATCTGATACTAATGCCAATATGAGATATGTTTCAAAACCGACCTTTCAACTAGCAGAGGAATTGTTTCAACCAAGAAATCATGGTAATAAAAACACTTGAAAAGGAAAACAAAAAGAACCATAACTATTCCAAAATCGGCTGATGCCCAAGTTTCTTTCTTTTCTATCACCGCTAGATGAAGGTTCTTTAGATGTGATTTTGAGCCCAATTGCAATGATTAAAGATGAAGCAAAATTAGCAAATTAAATTCCTAGCACTGTACATTCTAAAGTGGAAAAAATGACAAAGGACCATAAATCTGCAAAAAAAAATGCTTTATTTTAACCTTAAAGGGACTGTAAACCACGAATGACGAAAAAACAAAAGTTCTAAAGTACCGTATTTTTTTACAATTTTTATTTTATATTGATTAAAATAGCACAACTGGTTAAACACATTACTTGAAAAAAAGTTCATTTTTTCAGTATATTCGGTAATAAAATTTTGCGATTTGAAATCAAAAGAACATCGCGAAAATAGGTGACATAACGCTATACACACTATAAATAACGCAAGTAGATTGATCATTTTATATATAAAATATATACAATTCACTATGCATGCACAATTTGCATTCCTGGGTTTACCACGTGACGATGATGATCAATCTACTTGCGTTATTTATAGTTAACTTGTAGTTACCTGGTAGACATACCCAGTAAAAATAAAAAAATAAAGTAAAAATAAAAAAACAACTTTTTTCAAGTAATGTTATATTTTTTTATTTTTTGTTTACCAGTCGTGATATTTTAATCAATATAAACTAATAATTGTAAAAAAATACGATATTTTAACACTTTTCTTTTTTCGTCATTCATGGTTTACAGTCCCTTTAACATCAAGGTCATTCAGCTGTGAATATTTGAGTGATATCCATCCAGCATATATTCGATCTTGGAAACAATGACAAAAAACGATAATTCTGGCAAACCCGGTCACAGTCACAATTCTTTTCTTAACTATCATCCAAAAATAAGGTAATTCAGCAGTGAAAGTTTGGGCAAAATCAACCAAGCAGTTAAATACTTGAAAAGTAGAGATTGGAATAAGAACTGAAATGATATTCCGATATTTGTTTACGATAATTCCACTTTATTAAATATTTTATTTTTCAAATGTCAAAACTAAAGAACTTCGGGAACATAGTAGTCTTCCTTATTGCCACAAATAACAATATAAATCATCTTTAAGATAGCGGATAGTAATAAATTATGAAAACGATAATTAACTATTATGATAATCATTAGTCACACTTATTTCAATAAAGTATAATATATTTCTGCTAAACATAATCATCATTTCAAAATTTGACTAATTTGCATGTTGCCTTTGTATTTTCACTTGAGCGCTTGAAATAATTCCAAACATGAGAGGTTGGCATGGTGAAATGTATATCAATACTATACTAATTTGCATGTTGCCTCGGTCTTATCACGGGAACGCTTGAAATAATTCCAAACACAAGAGGGTGGTATTGTGAATGACTATAATTAAATAGTAGTTAGAATATAAATGTAAGATGCATCTATAACATATAGCTAGTTTGAAATCAATGCTATCAAGCCTAAATAAATTGATACTAATTGCAAACAAATTTAATTGGTTGATATTTGAGAAACTAAATTCTGATTGAATATACAAATAGAGCTATTAAAATGATTGGCCAAGTTGGGTTGCCTCTCATAATTGCCAGACGCTGAACATAAAAAACAGCGCTGGGCTAAATCCTGAAAAAGTATCTAGGTCCAAGGTGAATACATGTATGTTTGTAATTGAGGATTCTATATCATCATATATCAGGTTGATACATGGTTAAAAAGCAGTGATAATGAACACAATAAGTTGATTATTTTTAACTATTAAACCAAGAATGAAACATAACATCCACATGCAAACAAACAGCCAGCATTCTGTGACAAACTGTGCCACAGACTTTCTTATTAAATTATGTTGTTTAAGATTAGTGTTGTAAACATTTTCCACAAATGGCATAAATTCTGTTATAGATAATACAGTTATTGAGTTAATACACATGCAATAAAACAATCTATTTACAACAGACATTTGACTACAACCAAAATGATCAAGCATGCATGGAGAGTACCAATAAATTTGTAAAGACGTGTACACAACTAACCAAACTCACTGATTGAGCCTTGTTCTGACAAAACTGGGATTAATATATGTGCGTAAAGTGTCATCCCAGTCTGCACAGGCTTATCAGTGATGACACTTTTCACTGTTATGGAATGTTTCGTTTAAAGGGGGTCTCTTCTCAACAAAAATCCAGAGTAGGCCGAAAGTTTTATCCTGATTTCCGGTAGCCTATGCGGACTGTGAAATGAAACTTAACACACATGGATTTAGCCCACTGTTCCCGGCCAGAACGAGACTCGATAGACTTTGACATACAATCTTAAAGCAATAACAATAAACCATATAACAGAAACATGAACAACAGAAAATACGCCTCCAACGGGCACCTTTTTAGTTTATTACATTTATTGCAAACAGAAACAGTTTATGATCATTCAACACTTTCAGATAACACTGAATCTAAATAAGCTGTTAACAAGTTCCATTTGTGAGACTGAAACATAACGCTGTAAAGGCAGAAATTAATATTCCTATAAATAAGGTATTTCTGAGCGAAGCTGAAATGAATGCAGACACTAGTGCGTTGATAAATTCATATTCCTCTAAATAAGGTATTTTCTGAGCAAAGCTGAAATAAATGCAGATGCCAGTGCGTTGATATGGGGTGGATAGTGTATGGCCCTAGAAATGGAAGCTAAAATTTTCACCTACCCTGATGTGATTGTGATATGCAAGCCATCCGGGCTGATAATGAAACAGAAATGAGGAGCAAGTCACAAACAGTTCACAGTCATATCAAACAATGTGGAATGAGGCACAAGCAGCTAAAAGAATGTAACAATTTTATACACATATAATTATTTTGGTGAAGGGTTATATTTGATATATACTTTACTCTGGGAAAACAAGGCTTAATGCATGTGCCTAAACTGTTGTCCCAGATTACGCTGTCCAGTGCCGCAGGCTTATCAGGGACGACACTTTCAGCTGTTATGGTATTTTTTGTTTTAAAAGAAATCTCTTCTTGACAAAATTCCAGTTTAGTTGGAAAGTGTCCTCCTTGATTAGCCTGTGAAGACTGCACATGCTTATCTGGCAGGGATGGAAACTAACTTTTTACAATTGGTTGCCCACACGGGCAACCATCTTTAGTATTAAGGTTGCCCAGCTAATGACTAACTAGCCCAGTAACATGTACATATAGTGTCATGTGTATCTAATACTTTCTTTCAATAAAATAATAGATAATTAATTTAAACAACAACATTGCTAACATGACACACTTTCTGTGTATAATGTCTTATTATAAGTATGAATTGAACAATTTCCTAGGCCTTTATAAATGAATATTATTTAACTAATTATTGATCCACAGTTGTAAATTTGTATTAAATGTTAAATTGCGCTGAATTGTTTCAAGCTTTAAAAAACTAGTTGCCCGGCCGGACTACCAACATTTGAACGGCAACCACTAATTTCCATCCCTGTCTGGGACGACACTTTACATACATGCATTAAGCCCTAATATAAAACCAACGTGGCTCAACGAATGAACATTCACCTTCAACATCACAATGATCTGCACCAAAATTCACCACTCCATTCTTAACGTTCACTTCAAGAATACAAAGCTACAGTGTTCTCAATTTTTATGTTGAGCATCAATAGCATTTCCATGCAAAAGGTATTCTTATTGAGAAATAATCAAATGAACATCATTTTTAATAAAAAAAACGCTTCCAAAATGTTCTTTATTGTATCTTTATCTTAAGTTAACAAATGGGTTGGCGAATACAGGCCAATAACTTGAAACACAAATTTCTTACAATGATAAATTGTACACAGTGTAGATATTACATGCAAAACATTCATAGTTAAGCTACCATGAGCCAATACATTGGCCAAGTTCCACTCTAACTGACAAAGCCTTCTCTGTCTAAAACTACGCACCTGTATGTTCTTGTCCTTGACAACGACCTCGACCTTGTAACAGAACGACCTCTTGACCTTGAGCGAGATCGAGCCTTTCTTGCAATCTGTCAAACAAAAAATAAACACCTATATTTAAAACTTGATTCTTAAATGACCAGAATAAATGATTTCTAATTGTAACATAAAAATAGATATTTATTGGTTTTGTAGACCATACAAGATGTTTGTCAAAAAATAGATTTGAGTTGACACTGCGAGGAATCACATGATCACAAAAGTACATCGTACGCACAACATGGCGGAACAAGCTCTCGTTTAATGACGAAAATCAAGGTATTCTCATATTTTATAATATCAAAATAAATGCTCACTATGCGCAAAGTACCCGCTAAGTCGCCTTATGTACTCCGGTAATTGTCATTTTTCTTATTTTTCTGTAGTTTTCTCAAACATTCAGGAACAATAAACAATGAAAATTGTACATCGTCTAACCACACTTTATTTTTGACGCGTTTGCTATTCAAGATGACAAACAACGAAAAATACAACATTTTTTTGCGTTATAACATGCTTAGAATATTTTGTACAAGGTTTTGCATGCTGTTTAAGCTTTTTAAGATCTGTGGCGAGGAATTTGGAAAAAAGTACATCGTCTGAACTGTTTTTGTTTGAGTACATCGTCTGAACAGTTTTAAGTACATCATCTGAACTGCTTCTGTTTTTACTTTTAATGTGATGTTTATCATAAAAAGTGTTACTTGAACGTCACCAGAAACGTATGTTGTGCTTTAAATCCTCTCCCGGGTGCTAAAATTTCTAGCAGACCAATATTGTCTGCAAATTAAACGTTTAAGTAACATGGACATATTCTCGCTCTTTCTTCTATCTGGAAGTCCACTGAGTTAGGAGGTGTTTCAAATGATCAAATCGATAGGAGCTTTGCCGAAAATTCTACAATTAACTGTACTACCTTCGCTGCAAAATAAATCATTGCCCAAGTAGGCGGAGTTTTCAGCCACAGCAAAACGATATTTATCCAATAAAAACGCTCTAGCTTCGCTTTGAAATGACGTTTCGAGAAGTTACCAAGTTNGCTGAAATAAATGCAGATGCCAGTGCGTTGATATGGGGTGGATAGTGTATGGCCCTAGAAATGGAAGCTAAAAGTTTCACCTACCCTGATGTGATTGTGATATGCAAGCCATCCGGGCTGATAATGAAACAGAAATGAGCAAGTCACAAATAGTTCACAGTTGTATCAAACGATGCTGATTTAGGCACATGCAGATATAAGAATGTAACAAATTTATACACAAATCATTTTGGTGAAAGATTATATTTGATATATACTTTACTCTGGGAAAACAAGGCTTAATGCATGTGCGTAAACTGTTGTCCCAGATTACGCCGTGCAGTGCCGCGGGCTTATCAGGGACGACACTTTCAGCTGTTTTGGAATTTTTTGTTTTGAAAGAAATTTCTTCTTGACAAAATTCCAGTTTATGTGAAAAGTGTCCTCCTTGATTAGCCTGTGAAGACTGCACATGCTTATCTGGGACGACACTTTATACACATGCAATAAGCCAAGTTTTCACAGAACGTGGCTCAATAAATGAACATTCATCTTCAACATCACAATGATCTGCACCCAAGTTCACCAATCCATTCTTAACCTTCACTTCAAGAATACAAAGCGACAGTGTTCTCAACTTTTATGTGGAGCACCAATAGAATTTCCATTCAAAAGGTATTCTTATTGAGAAATAATCAAATGAACATCATTTTTAATAAAAAAAAACGCTTCCAAAATGTTCTTTATTGTATCTTTATTAATGGTCAAAGTTTACAAATGGGTTGGCGAATACAGGCCAATAACTTGAAACACAAATTTCTTACAATGATAAATTGTACACAGTGTAGATATTACATGCAAAAACATTCATAGTCAAGCTTCCATGGGCCAATACATTGGCCAAGCTCCACTCTAACTGACAAAGCACTCTCTGTCTAAAACTACGCACCTGTATGTTCTTGTCCTTGACAACGACCTCGACCTTGTAACAGAACGACCTCTTGACCTTGAGCGAGATCGAGTCTTTCTTGCAATCTGTCAAACAAAATAATCACCGATATTTAAAACTTGATTCTTAAATGACCAGAATAAATGATTCCAAATTGTTACATAAAAATAGATATTTATTGGTGTTGAAGACCATACAAAACGTTTGTCAAAAAATAGATTTGAGTTTGACTGTGTGTGTGTGTTTTTAAATATCGATCAGTCATTTTTTTATATCACAAAACACTTAATTGTCATCAAGTTGCTGACATAATTGCTCATGAAAGACAACTCTTCAGTGTTGTTCATAAAAGACAACTCTTGTGTGTTGCTCATGCAAGACAACACTTACATGTTTCTTATGAAATTATGAATGAAAACTCTTGCGTGTTACTCATGAAAGACAACTCTTGTGTATTACTTAAGAAAGACAGCTCTTGTGTGTTGCTTATGAAAGACAACTCTTTTGTGTTACTCATGAATGACAACTCTTGTGCGTTGCTCATAAAATACAACCCTTGTGTGTTACTCATGAAATATAACTCTTGTGTGTTACTCATGAAAGACAAATCTTGTGACTTACTCATGAGGGGCAACTCTTATGTGCTGCTCATGAAAGACAACACTTTCGTTTTACTCATCAAAGACAACTATTGTGCATATCTCATTAAGACAACTCTTGTGTGTAACTCATGAAGAAAACTCTTATTTGTTACTAATTAAAAAAAAAAACTCTTCAGTGTTGCTCATGAAAGACAACTCTTGTGTGTAACTCATGAAAGACAACTTTTGTGTGTTACTCAAGACAGACAACTCTTGTGTGTTACTTGTGAAAGACAACTCGTGTGTGTTACTCATTAAAGAAAACTCGTGTGTGTTACTCATTAAAGACAACTCTTGTGTGTTGCTCATGATCGACACCTCTTGTGTGTTACTCATGAAAGACAACTCTTGTGTGTTGCTCATGAAAGAAAACTCTTGTGTGTTACTCATGAAAGACAACTCTTGAGTGTTACTCATGAAAGACAACTCTTGTCTGTTGCTCACCTTTTCCTCCTCTAGTGCATCTTCAAGAGCATCGAGCTCGGGTGAACGAGATTCCTTGATCACAGTTGCAGTGGTGAACTCCATTTTTGGAGAAATTCCCTGCAAATAGAACAAAATTCCTTAATTAGAGTTATTTTGGTGAATTAAAGATTGATGGAAATACCTTTCAAAATACACAAACAAATAACCAGGTTGTTGAATTCAAGGAAATGAATCAACAAATAACCAGGGTGAAGAAATCAACTGCAAGTATTTTCTGCGACCAAGAGTATCAGGAAATACCAAAGAAAATACATGACAAATAACTGTGATGTGTGAAATCATTTATAAGGTTATAGTGTACATTTCAAGATTTGGCAAATTAGAATTTCAACAACTGTGTTTAAGCATAGATTTAAATATTCTGAATAATTCTTTTTACAACGTAACAAGGAATAAGTCAGGTAATTTAAGTTTTAACCACGCCAGGCAGTATGAATGATTGGTACACTTACTGGGAATGCGATGGTGCGTGACAAGAGGATCTCGCGACATGAGGACGTATACGAGGGGCAGAGGGAGGGGTAGGGGAACAGGAACTCCCGGGCGCTCGTTGAGAATGAGGCCAGGCGGACAGCCCCGTCGGTGTAGTCAGAGTACTGGAGCAACTCTATGATAACCAGCTCATCTGGAATACATACAGAAGATTTTATGACATGAACATTTCAAATTCCAAGGGTACAGGGCCAATTCCCAAAAGGGCCACGAACAAAAATCATTGAAATCAGTATATCATTTTTTTTAACCTTTCTTAATTAAAAGTGAATGTAAATTGCTTACTATTTATAGAAAGGCGTGTAATAAAATATTGTAATATTTTATGCTAAACAAGAAGACTTATACACAATGGAAATACCTTCAAGGAATTGTTTACTATTTATAGTTAGGCGTGTAATAAAATATTGTAATATTTTATGCTAAACAAGCAGACTTATACACAATTGAAATACCTTCAAGGAATTCAGCCACATCTTGTGGGTCTAAAGCTGTGTAGTAAGTCTGAAATGTAAATAACACAAGTTGCTGTCATTGTTTTTATCCAAGTCTTCTCCAGATACTAGAATCAGACAGAGCCACATTCTGGGAAAACTGGGCTTCATGCATGTGCATTAAGTGTCATACCAGATTAACTTGAGCAGTCCGCACCGGCCAATTGGGAAGAAACTTTCCGCTTTGATGTTATTTTTTGGTTAAAGGAGGTCTCTTCTAAATAAAAATCCCGTCTATGTAGAAAGTGTTGTAACTGATAAGGCTGTGCGGACTGCACAGGTTTATCTGGGATGACACTTGAAGCAAATGCATTAAGTCAAGTTTTCCCACAACAAGGCTCAGACAGTATAGCTACAAGTAAAACTACTAGAAGTTGCTATACAGACAAAATGATATTACTTGGTATATATTTAAATTTTAAATCAATCGTCATTTTTAAGGCAAATCATTGCACACAATATTACAAGAGACACACACAAACCTTTTCAAATCTGAATGGCTCATAGAAGATGAAAGGAAACACAGACGTGACATTTCGCGTATTTCTGTACTGGCCAAACACACTGATACTGAGATAACAGTCCTCCTTGCTTGGCAGCCAGACGCCTGGGGCGGATACCTGCAACAGAGAAAAAATTCTAAGTGAAATGATAATGTACATCGTAAATAAGAACATTTAATATAAAGTCATGTGTTATCCTCAAGAAAACACATTTGAGCCTTGCTCAGAGAAAACGTTTAGAAGAGACCTCCTTTAAACGAAAAATTCAATAACAGCCGAAAAGTGTCTTCCTGTGCAGACTGCATGCATTAAGCCTGGATTTTCAGAATGAGGCTCAAATAAGAATACTTTTGTAAAGACATGTGTAATCCCCAAGATATGTTTTTCTTTCCTTTTTTTTCACCCAATAGGACTTTATCAAAGCTGATGCATATAATTTGTCTTCAATCTCTGGACTTTTTTCACAGTTTTGGGAATATGACTTGTAACTGTGACAGTGTACATTTTTGAGTCTTATATATTATATGTAAGTTTTTTTTGTATTTTTTACTTATGTAATGTAGTGTATCACAAGCTCGCCTGCCAGAGCTTCATCTGTCATTGAGAAAGCCCATTTTCTGACAATTTACGTAATTTAATTTATTAAATCTGTTTACATTCTAGGTATGTTTCATCATGAATAGTGAGAAAGTTTAAATGTTCTTGCACATGCTAGACAGTCATTATTATTTAATATATTTCATTAAACATGTATTGGCACTTGTGAAATTAATATGGTTCAAGATGACATTTATGTAATTTCACAATTTTATAGATCTAGTATGTGCACTCTTAATAATTTGCTGTTTAACACTAGCGGAAGTCAAAATACCTGGATTTTCAAAATTTATTAGATATCATGTAAATAAAGGCCTCCGGCCCAAAATACAGCATTCATTTACAATAACAGTATAAAATGGATGAAGCGCTGTGATGCCTGATTTCATAATGTGTAAGTACATGTGTGTTGTATTGTTTATATAATGTTAACAAAGAAATTAATGTGTTCTTAATCTTTTATCTGAGATTTTCATTAAATTATGTATTAAAATAAGTTGGTCAGTTTGACATCATAACATTTATCTCAATGGGAATATATTTTATTTATTTGGTCTTATAATGTGTTTGTAAAATTACTTTGTATTCATCAGAAATAATGTGTTATATGATCTTCTCATAATGTCTAATTATACATATTATTATTTTACTCTTGTTTGCATATAATCAAAGTATGTTTGTTTTCCATTGCATTATTTAACAGCATAACAAATAATTGCTATGATATATGGATTATTTGTTTTTAATTATTTATTTGCAGGATGTGTTAATACTTGACCTGAAGATGACTAATATTGTGTTAATTTATTTATACACTGAACTTAACCCCCTCATGATAATAATATTCATGATAATAATTTATAATAAAAGCCTATGCCTTTGCGTTTCTTTACCAATATTATATTTAGTGACTAGTAGTAAGAATAGCAAAAAAACAAATTGTTGATATGTTTATAGTATCTTAATCAAAATCATAGTTGTTTAAATAATGTGTACTTTGATATATGGTTCAAATGACATTTATGTTCTCTCAATTTTTAAATATGACAGATATTTTGAAAGAAGACTTGACCGATTCTGGAATGATCAAGAGATCAAGTTCAATTACAAGTCAACAGTCGTTAAAGGGCTGAACATCCATTATGTTGACGAAAACGAAGAGCTGGTGTCACAGGAATAAATCCCTTCTACCAGAATCTACTATGCAACTATGTAATTTCATTTTCTATTATCATGAGGTCAAGAATTATATTTGTTTAAACATGTTGTTTGTTGTACAAAATGAGATTGACCGTTAACTAAACATAATAAAATGTTTAAATGGAAAGAAAACCATAGGCTGGTCAAAACACCAGTTTCTTGCTATACCAGTTTAATACAGCATTAAATTTCCATTATAATATGAGCATGGATGCAATGCATGTATTGATTCATCTTCGCAAATCTTAAGCCATAAAAATCCAATATTAAATACGTGTAAATGGTAGATACGGTTTATAGCCCTATACATAAATATTTGATAACAATCACAAGTGCCCTACAAACAAAGTGTGAAAATCAATACACTACTGTACATCGAATGATTGATCAATAAATCATGCTTTAAAGTTTTAACTAAAAGGTTTAATAAAAAAACTAGTATGTAACCTTCAAACAATTATTTTAAAATCTGATAACCAATATATGTTATGTTTAAAAAAGTTGTTTTAATACAAGTAGAATATAGTGTGTATTATAGCTTGACTGTGTTTACAATAAATTATAAAGCTCAAGCGGGAATGTGCTTTGCAAGCAAAAACATGTCAACATGACTTTTGACATCTCTATATGTGGCTATTTTTTACCAAATTAAAAGAAAAAACAGCATACCCGTTCAATATTTAAATCCACAACACATCTTAGCGCTCTTCGTGGCATGTTTAATGTTAATTAAGTCCACGTATAAAATGTTTTTAATAAATAATGACCCCCAAATGTAAAATCCCAATCCGTTGCTCTGGTTCTAAGGACGCCCCTATTTCGACCAATCAAAAGTCTTGCTTTCTTATTGTAAACGGGGAGCAGTGTTTGTTATAAAAACTGTTGAATAACACAAACTTGATTAAACACTCATGAGTCGATAATAAAATGAGTATCATATAATATAATATGATTTATAATTTGCAAATATTGAAAAAGAGGAGAAAATAAAATTGAACGAAAATTATTTTCCCCCTGAAATTCGTACTCAAAAAATTCGATATCAAATAGTCTACAGCATTTCAAAAATTCGACTTATAAAAATTTATACTTTTAGTTGCAAGTAAAATCGCACTGGTTTAAGTATTTTTTATGTCTAATGGTGTGTTAATTGCGTTCAAATATTTGGTAATCTTGAAAAACTATAAACAAGCTTTATGTTGTAGTTACGAAACAACTTGGTACGAATGTTGAAGTAAATAAAGATGTCTGAATACGACAATGTTTGTCGAGGTTCATTAAAATTAAAAGGTGTATCAGATCATAAAATTAAAAAGTAAGTACAAAATGAAATAAACGACAAAGGAAGATACCGTATACACAATGTTTTAACGAAATAATGCTAAATAGCATGTGTTTGATGTGCGACATATGATTTCGCGACTTTTTAATTGTGTGCAAGTTGTTCAACAACTAAAACAAAATCGTGAAGAATCGTTAGTTGTTGTTAATAACATCTTTCTTTGTTCATGTATGGAAATCTTACAACTAAACTCCAAACTGAAAAAATGCTCATATTCATAAATTTTCATAGAATACTTGTTTAAGCGATTTAAAAAAAACAAAACACTATTCTCATTTTCCATTTCCATCGCTGTACCCATTGTAAACCGCAGGTAGATTTTAATCGATAATGCAGGCTATTACACCGTAATGCCTTCTTCTGATTGGTTGATATTTAAATATTTCATAACATGGCGAGAGGTCAGTGATTGTATTGCGATTTAAGCAGAAGTTTAACTGAAACAAATTATGCCTTTAAACTTCAATTCCACGATATTTGAGGTATAAATGGACTTCTTAACTAAAACTTTATGAGTTGGTAATGTTATTTTGCAATTTTAAGCATATTGATGAAAATTTAAACTTTCTGGTATCCACCACATAATTGGTCGTTCGCCGATAAGACGTTCCAAAGAATTTAGCCCGTATAAAAAGTATCTCTAAATTCTTGGCAAAGTCTTATAAATAAGACTACAGAAATAGGTTACCCGCCAGAACAGAAAATTCTATTTACATTAACTTATTAAGTCAAACTCTGTTAGGATTTAAAAGACATGAAAACCGCCCTACCCCAGTGATATTTTTACCAATTTTCTCATCAAGGACTCCATAACTTGCAAATCTATAGCTGAACAAACTTCAGCGAACAGTTTATATAGTATTGACAGACCTGTACGCTGAAGCGAACCCCATATCGAAAGTCAACCAGAGTTGTAACATATTTATATCACGCTATAAATCAAAGACAGTTCATTTTCTTGGATACATTTCTACATATATTGGTGAATAAATATATATTACTGCTGTCAATACTGCATCAGGGCATATTTTAAGGTTCAAATATTTCAAATGCATCTTACAATAGATGAAAATAACTCTCATCATCCTGAAATTCACAATTTTTACGCCATTGTCGCTTTGTCACGTGACGAGTTTTCATTTGGATACTTACGGATCGACCTTGATATTTTTTGATGAAATTGTAAACATAACTTTCGTTTTCTGAAATCTATTATTTGTGATTAACAACTTACGTCTGGTGGATTACGAGACTGATTTCAATCAGGTAATTTAAAAAAAAAATTACTTTGAGTTTGTATTTACACTACAGTTTGTTTACAATACAAGCAAGAATAATTTGAAATACCGGGAAATGTCAAATTCTGAATTGAAAACACTTGAGCACATGGTATGTTACTAAAAATAGAAATAACGTCATATGGCCATGAACTCTCGGGAGATTCTCATGTAAAAAATGTCTGTAGCATCCCTGTTTTTCTCGATATATTAGAGCAGAAAAGATAAATTTCAAATGTTGACGATAGTATTTTGTTAAAGAATATATCAGTTAAATGTGAAACATGTCAATCTTTTCGATCAAGTGGTTGATTTTAGCCAATAACTGCATTTTAAAGCTGTTTTTGACCGGTCTTTGTTAACTGTCAACTTTTCGACAATTTCTGGTTGACTTACCTTTGTCCATAACTATAAAGTCGCGCCAGTCAAAAAGAAAAAAAAAGCGACATTTAAAGTTAAGGAAGCCAGATCTAGCAAATCTATGAGTCCCCAATTAGAGAATGAGTCAAAATATTAAACTATATCATTTTTTTAAGAAATTTCAATGCATTTTTTGGGACTCACATAATTCGAAACTGTTTCCCCAGAGGTTTTTGTGAGTGCAGGTGGCAGGACTGGCAGGTAAAAAAATCACTGCTACCCACCAAATATTATAAAAAATATATATTTAACTTACAGCAATTTTTTTCCCCATGTTGGGAAAAGTACCGATACTGCGTCTTATTGGAAAATGTATCAGGAAAAAAGGTGAAATTTGGAAAATTTGCATCGTGAAACCTTCAGATTGGGAATTAAATTTCTTTTTAATTGCTTGGTACTTTATGCACAAACCCATCAAAATATTCTTTTACTTGCCTTTTTATGAAATGTTTTGTTTCAGTGCTCATTTTATTTGTTCACTTGAAGATAATTTGCTTTTGTGACAAAATTGACAAAACTTTCTTCCCTTTGGGAAATTTTCAGACAGCAATAGGGTATTATGTAATTGTTCCTTGATTGGGAAAGTGCCTTTTATAAGGAAGGACACAAATCGCTGACTCCCGATATGACATATTGTGACCAACTGACAACATGCTGACCAAATTTAGAAGGATGTAAATTACATTTTTTTTTGCCAATACAACAGTACACCAAGTTTGGATGAAGGAAGCAATTAATCATTAACAAGCATATTTAAGTACTAATACAAAATTGCTTTTCCAACAAAAGAAAAGATAGCTGTGCATTTATGCAAACTATTGACCTTCAACTTCTTTCATGAAAACAGGAAGGTGATTCCAAGATGTTGGCTACAATACAGTGTGTATTCGGTAGTGAATAGCATTGAAAATATGATCCAGAGTTTGGCCCATTTGATGCATCTCACTATTTAAAAAAGATTGATTTATATCTAAATAATGTTATCTAATCTTGCAAGTTTATGTTGTTAGAAGGACAAATTTCGACCTGTTCTGTTTGTTTTAAAGTGACTGTAATTTGTTTCATGCATTGACAGAATTTAAATCTCAGAAACACATATGACATAGATTTTAATTAGTCTGTTTGTTCACAGTTTGTTGGATTAATATTATTACATCATTCTGCAGTTATAATCCATGCCATATGACAGACAGACAGACAGAATAGTTTATTAACATCTCACTTGTATATGTGATGATTAGGCCTCTCTTAGATTAGTGAAATTGTTGTTAACAGATAAAAAACAAGTGAATACAAAATACATGTTAAAATCATGATAGTGTGTATATACGAAAGACCATTTGAACATTTAGGCATATAGAACCTTGCAAAACTTGGTACCCTGTTTTTAAATGTCCTTTAACTGACTTAAAAGAATACAGCAGGTTTTTTTTTGGCCTGATTTTATGGCCGAAAAACGACTATATTCCCAATCCCAAAAAGTATACTTTTTTCCCAAAATGTGCCTAACAAATTCCCAATTAAAATGTGGACTTTTCACGCGAAAAAAGAACGCTACTGATTTTTTTCCCAATTTCTTGAAAATGCCGCTAAAATTCCCCAAAAGTGGAGAAAAAAAATCTGATACAGCTTCAACAAACCAGTGTTGTGCTTTATTTTGATCTTTGTTGACCAATGGCCCAGAGTGAAGAGGAAAAAAACAATCAGAAGATTGTGGCTGTATTTTTTTATCCTATTTTGTTTGAGTAATACTTAGATACCAAATAATCGAAATATTTAACTCACATCATGTATGTTAAGAACATTTTCTGTACAAAAACTTATTCTATCAATCCCTTGGCATATTCATTGAAATATGTTTTATGTTTATATGGCTACATGTATGTACTGATAGTATTGAATATTCGCCAATGCAATTGTCTTTGTGATTTTTTTTTAAATTCTTTACTTTTAAATCTTTATATCAACTGTTATATGGTTCAATATCTAACAGCATACAATAACAAAAATACATAAATCTCAAAACAGCCAGTGGCGTCATTTTTGTAGCATACATGAGCATGAAGTGCTCATGGTGAGTTATTATTTTCACCCTTTGTCCGGCATCCGGCATTGTGCGTCGTCTGTCATGTGTAGTCAAATTTAAGCTCGTTATCACACTTAAGGCCACATTTGTCATCCAATCTTGATAGAACTTGCTCAGAATTGTTATCTTGAAAAGAGGCTGAGTTCGAAGTTGGGTCCTGTACATCCACAAACTAGGCCACAAGGTCATGTCTTTCAAAAACCTTTTTATCACTCTAGATGCCACAATTATGATGACACTTGGTCACATTGTATAGCTTGACAATATCTATGCTGAGTTGGAATCGGAGTTATTTGCTTCCAAAAACTAAGAAAACCTTGTTATGTATCACATTTATGAATTAATCTTGATAAAACTTGGTCAAAATGGTCTTTTTGACAATACCTAGGCCAAGTCATGCATGTCCAAGGTCACCAGGTCAAGTTTCAACTATTGGTTTACCTATGGCTAAGTTGAACGCTTCCTGGCCCTCTAAGAGTCTTGTTGAATAAAGCGCTCAAATTACAAATTGAATTTGCGTTAAATATTGATGTTATGATTCCTAAGGAATTTTTCAATTATTTATGAGTTTCCTCGAAACCCAAAATGGTAAACTTCAGTTAAGTTACACGCATTATAAAATTAGGATTACTTATTGGTATAAAAGTGAGGTACAAAATGTAATGAGGTTTATGTTCTCAATGTAAGTTGAATGTTGCTTTTTGGCCTGCAATCAATAAAGTAATAATCACACTTAATGTTAAAGCATTTTTTGGTGAATAATCAGAAGTTAAATATGACTACGCATAGAGACACAATGACTGTACCAGACATGTGAAGCTTCTGAGATTAATTCATGTGGTTACGATGGTGCTGGAAAATAGCATATGTCAGACCTCATAGATATATAAAGGAGTAGACTCTGGCACTTTTGACCCTGCAAAAAAATCAAAAAGAGTTTATTGTCGGCTACTGCCAAAAAAACAAACTTTTTCGTAACAAACTTTTTTTCGTTTTGTCAAAAAATATCCACCTAGCAACTGAGAGGTCACTGGTTGAATCCCAACTGTGGGAGTGTTCTTCAAATCTCCCTCAAAGATACCAACTACTGTTACTACCCAGGCAATGGACTTGAGAGCATCGCAGTAAGATTAAGGCTTTCGATGCAATCAAGTTAAAATTAAAAGGTTTAAACTGATAGAAACAAAGATCTTTGTTTTTCATTACGTCAAATTTGTCCTCTAATATTTCTCCAGGAAGAAGAAAAAGAAGGACAAAGACAAAGAGCTGGACAAGTACCTGCAGAGTCTGGCTGAGGCGCCCAGTACATCAGAGCAGCAGCCTGCGCAGAGGGTGGACACGAGGACCAAGGCTGAGATAGCCTTTGAGAAGAGGAAGGAGAAGAAGGTACGCCATGTTAGGGCTAGAATTGTTTACTTTTTAATATGAGCAGAGATCTGGGAAAACTGGGCTTAATGCATGTGCATTTTATAGATTTAAGTTCTTTTTCTTCACCAAACATATAAATTATCTTGTTATCATAATAAGACTCCAATATCATAAATAATACATGTACATGTACATTCTATTTAAATACACAGTTTTGGTTACGACACCTGTTAGTTATGAGGGAAAATGAAGTCATTTATTAACCCACTCCTAAAATCTGATAGTCATTAAAAACCCATAGCAGTGGTGTAAGTCAGTCTTTAAAGAGCCTTGTTATGCGAAAACTGGGCTTAATTCTTGTGCGTAAAGTGTTGTCCCAGATATTCCGGAACAACACTTCCCACTTTTATGGAATTTTTCTATTAAAGGAAGTCTCATCTAAATGAAAATCCAATGTTGGATTTTTAGCGGTGTGAGAGATTATGACAAAGCAGTGTGGAATCTATGATACAACATTTTAACATTTTAATTTTGCTAATCTATGAACGTCACTGTTGTGATTCATTGAAAATTACCTATCTAAGGAATATATTATATGATTTTGACGTCACATGTATACCAAATCTTGTTTTAAATAGTAAATAGATAAGATTTGAGTAAGCAACTTATCAATATGATAAAGAAGTTTATAAAAGGGGAAGTTTAATAAAATGTTGATGTTGACAATGGAGATTCTAAACTAATGTTGATGTTTTTTATAACAAATAGACACTCTTTAGAGCACTCTGTTTTTTTTAGGGATTCATTTTGTTCATGTATGTTTTGCAGATGGCCCAGCAAATCCTGGAGAAGGCAACAAAAAGTCACAAAGAAAGAATTGTAGTAAGTTCCTTTTACAATCCTTGTTTTTGCTTGTTTTTCAAGGTCAAGGTCGTACTTCAAGGTCAAAGGTTTGAGACTCCATTTTTGTGTCCGCTCCATATCTCTTACATGTATATCCTTGATTTTGATGAGATTTGTCTCAAAATTCAGGGCATTGACACCCTGTGCGTAAGACATAAGTCAGTAAACTTGACTTAAGGTCAAGGTCATATTTCAAGGTCAAATGTTTGAGCCTCTTTATTAATGTCATGAGTCAGTCATGCAATATCAAGGTCACAATAGAAAGTTTGGGCCTCCTTTAATGTATCAGCTTCATACTTTGAAGTATTTTTAGCTCGGCTGTTTTCGAAGAAAACCCGAGCTTTTGTCATAGCCCTCTCGTCTTCCGCGTCGTCGTCGTGGTCGTCGTCCGAAAACTTTAACATTGGCCATAACTTTTTCAATATTGAAGATAGCAACTTGATATTTGGCATGCATGTGTATCTCATGGAGCTGCACATTTTGAGTGGTGAAAGGTCAAGGTCATCCTTCAAGGTCAAAGGTCAAGGGTCATTTTTTTTTTTTTTATTCAAAACTGCACCCACAGCCGACCATTGGCATCCGCTCGACGGTGCTCTTGTTATCAATTATCGCCGCAATGTTTAGGTCATTGAGACTTTGTGGAGAGGGCATGAGTCAGTGGTGCCAATTAAGGTAATGTTTTTCCCAGGCAAATTTTTCGTGGGGCTGCACTACCCGGCTGTTCTTAAGCGCCAGTTTGTCCTTATTAAGGTCATGGTCATACTTCAAGGACATATTTTTTAGCCTTTATTTTTGTGTCTGCTCTATATATGCTATATTTATTGAAGGGTTTTCTTGAAACTTGGCTACAATGTAAGTCATGAACAAAAGGCACACAGGCTCAAGGAGCTGGGTCATCTGTAGTCAAGGTCAAACTTTAAGGTGAATAGGTTAGCTTTCCCTGTTATACCCCCACAGGGTGGGAGGAATAAAGAAATTCACTTGCCCATCTGTACGTGGGTACATACTTCCCAAAGCTTGTTTTTTAAATTCCCTTTTAACTACTGGGCGATCTTGTTGCAACTTTTGCAGCTGAATGACCTTTATGTGTAGATGATCGTAAAAAAATAACAAATGGGATTTTTTAACTCCCCATTAACTCCCCTATGAATCTGGCTCAAACTGTTACAGTTTAATAATCTCAATGTGTAAATGATTGTAAGTAAATAGTTTTGACTGTGACCAGTTTTGGCTGAATTATTAAGCCCCCCCCCCCNCTCCCAAATCGAAGAAGAGGGGGTATATTGTGTTGCTGGATGTCGGTCGGTCTGTCTGTCGGTCGGTCGGTCTGTTGGTAGACCAGTTTGTTTCCGATCAATAGCTTGTGAATGGATTGATCAATTGGCTTGATACTTCCCATGTGCACTGGCCTTTGCCAGTAGATGACCCCTAATGAAATTGGGGTCACTAGGTCAAAGGTCAAGGTTACTTTCACACTAAGAGTGAAAATTGTTTCAGATCAATAACTTGTGAACAAAGGGACTGATTGGCTTGATACTTCCCATGTGCATTGGTGTTGGACAGTAGATGACCCCTATTGAAATTGGGGTCACTTGGTCAAAGGTCAAGGTCACTGTCACAATTAGTGTGAAAATCGTCTCCGATCAATTACCCATCAATGAATTGACCAATTGGCTTGATACTTCACATGTGCATTGACCTTGGACAGTACGTAGATGACCCCTATTGAAAAATCCTGTGTCAAGGCACTGTTTGGGGGGGGCGGGGGAGAGGGGGCATCATGGCATGTTTAATCTAGAAATATTATTATTTGTTATTAATAAATGCAAACAGAATACATTTTAAATGATGATATGAACAGACATTCTGTGAAATATTCCCAAAGGAGCCTTTGTCTTTTTGTCCACTGCAGAATATATAACTGTCTGTGGTATTAAGCTTTCTCTTGGACTGCCGTGTTTTAAACTTGCATCTTATTGGCTGCACAGTAACTGTTGTTCTTATTTGTTGGATGTTATTATACAGTTATTTCATGGATGCACGGTGAACAGTCAAAACTGTTGTCCCAAGGTATCAGGGATGACTTTGGAACTGTTGCCCGAGGCCGATATAAAAGGCTGATACCGAGGGACAACAGTTTTGACTGTTCACCAAGCATCCATGAAATAACTGTTTTATTACCTAATCAAATTTCAAACATAGAAAAAAGAGCAACTTTTATTTTATGCTTTCCGGTGGTTTATATAGAAATATCAGTGAAATAAAACTGATATTTCACTGTTTCAAAGAGTGAAAAATAACAGTGAAAGATATCGAAATTGTTCACTGTTTTACTGTCAAATCACGTCATTTTTTTTTGACGAAATGACGTCATTATTCCAGCGGGCAACAGTTCAAACTATTGCCCGGTCAACAGTTCGAAATATTCCCCGGTAACAGTTAAAACATTGCAACATTACTTTTTCAACGAGGACAAAGCAAAAAATAATTAATCATCATTTATATAAGGCATCGGGTAATAAAATATGTTATTGCTGGCCCATATAAGTTATTCCATTGAAAATATTCAACAAAACATTAAACTTACATGCCAACCCATGAGGCGCCTATATTTCTAGACATTTTACTTTAACTGACTCTGCAAAATACTGTTGAGATCCAAAAGACAGCTGATTGTACAAACCCTAACATTATTAGAGCCTGTCATTTATTTCATATACAAACCATAATGATGGCCTTAAGTGTACAAACCTTAACTAGAGCCCGTCATTTATTTCATTGTACAAACCCTAACCAGAGCCTTGCATTTATTTTTAGTTGCCAAACCATAATGAAAGCCTGTTATTTATTTCAGTGTACAAACCCTAACCAGAGCCTTGCATTTATTTTTAGTGGCAAAACCATAATGAAAGACTGTCATTTATTTCAGTGTACAAACCCTAACAAGAGCCTTGCATTTATTTTTAGTGACCAAACCATAATGAAAGCCTGTTATTTATTTCAGTGTACAAACTCTAACCAGAGCCTTGCATTTATTTTTAGTGGCCAAACCATAATGAAAGACTGTCATTTATTTCAGTGTACAATCCCTAACAAGAGCCTTGCATTTGTTTTTAGTGGCCAAACCATAATGAAAGACTGTCATTTATTTCAGTGTACAAACCCTAACCAGAGCCTTGCATTTATTTTTAGTGGCAAAACCATAATGAAAGCCTGTTATTTATTTTAGTGTACAAACCCTAACAAGAGCCTTGCATTTATTTTTAGTGACCAAACCATAATGAAAGCCTGTCATTTATTTCAGTGTACAAACTCTAACTAGAGTCTGTCATTTATTTCATTTCTAACCCTAACAAGAGCCTGTCATTTATTTCATGTCTAACCCTAACAAGAGAATGTCATTTATTTCAGTGTACAAACCCCAACGAGAGCATGTCATTTATTTCAGTGTACAAACCCTAACTAGAGCCTGTCATTTATTTCTTGTCTAACCCTAAGGAGAGCCTGTCATTTATTTCTTGTCTAACCATAACAAGAGCCTGTCATTTATTTCATGCCTGTCATTTATTTCATGTCTAACCCTAACAAGAGCCTGTCATTTTGCCCTAACAAGAGCCTGTCATTTATTTCATATACAAACCATAATGATGGCCTTAAGTGTACAAACCCTAACTAGAGCCTGTCATTTATTTCATTGTACAAACCCTAACAAGAGCCTTGCATTTATTTTTAGTGGCAAAACCATAATGAGAGCCTGTCATTTATTTCATTGTACAAACCCTAACCAGAGCCTTGCATTTATTTTTAGTGGCCAAACCATAATGAAAGCCTGTCATTTATTTCAGTGTACAAACCCTAACCAGAGCCTTGCATTTATTTTTAGTTGCAAAACCATAATGAAAGCCTGTCATTTATTTTAGTGTACATACCCTAACAAGAGCCTTGCATTTATTTTTAGTGACCAAACCATAATGAAAGCATGTCATTTATTTCAACGTACAAACCCTAACAAGAGCCTTGCATTTATTTTAAGTGGCTAAACCATAATGAAAGCCTGTCATTTATTTCAGTGTACAAACTCTAACTAGAGCCTGTCATTTATTTCATGTCTTACCCTAACAAGAGCCTGTCATTTATTTCATGTCTAACCCTAACAAGAGCCTGTCATTTATTTCAGTGTACAAACCCTAACGAGAGCATGTCATTTATTTCAGTGTACAAACCCTAACTAGAGCCTGCCATTTAATTCTTGTCTAACCCTAAGGAGAGCCTGTCATTTATTTCTTGTCTAACCATAACAAGAGCCTGTCATTTATTTCATGTCTAACCCTAACAAGAGCCTGTCATTTATTTCATGTCTAACCCTAACTAGAGCCTGTCATTTATTTCATGTCTAATCCTAACTAGAGCCTGTCATTTATTTCATGTCTAACCCTTACAAGAGCCTGTCATTTATTTCATGTCTAACCCTAAATAGAGCCTGTCATTTATATTATGTCTTACCCTAATACAATGTAAGAGCCTGTCATTTATGTCTATGTCTATGCATTTATGTCTATGCATTTATTTTTAGTGGCCAAACCTTCATGTCTAACCCTCACTTGAGCCTGTCATTTATTTCATGTCTAACCCTAACAAGAGTCAAAGTCTAACCCTTACTAGCGCCTGCCATTTATTTCATGTCTAACCCTAACTAGAGCCTGTCATTTTTTTCATTGTACAAACCCTTACAAGAGCCTGTCATTTATGTCAAAACCCTAACAAGAGCCTTGCATTTATTTTTAGTGGCCAAACCATCATGAAAGCCTGTCATTTATTTCAGTGTACAAACCCTAACTAGAGCCTGTCATTTATTTCATGTCTAACCATAATAAGAGCCTGTCATTTATTTCATGTCTTACCCTAACTAGAGCCTGTCATTTATTTCAGTGTACAAACCCCAACTAGAGCCTGTCATTTATTTCAGTGTACAAACCCTAACTAGAGCCTGTCATTCATTTCAGTGTACAAACCCTAACTAGAGCCTGTCATTTATTTCATGTCTAACCCTAACTAGAGCCTTTCATTTTTTTCAGTGTACAAACCCTTACTAAAGCCTGTCATTCATTTCAGTGTACAAACCCTAACTAGACTTAGAGCCTGTTGTTTATTTCATGTCTAACCCTAACTAGAGCCTGTCATTTATTTCAGTGTACACACCCTAACTAGAGCCTGTCATTTATTTAATGTCTAACCCTAACAAGAGCCTGTCATTTATTTATTGCACTTAACCCTTATGAGAGCCTGTCATTTATTTCAGGAGTTCAACCATCACCTTGACAATCTCACTGAGCACTTTGACATCCCCAAAGTGAGCTGGACAAAGTGAGGCACATGTGGGTTGTGCTGGGAGCCTCTAGAGGTGACCAAGTTGCATGTGGAAGGAAGAACTCTCAGCTTCTGTCTCCAGTGATCACTTAATGGCAATCCTTTTAGTACTGTAAAATAATTTATATTCGTCTGCATGACATTTGATGGTTTTTCAAAACATTACTTTTGTAAAGTATTTGCGTCGGTCACAGAGCTCCAGATACGGATTTAGTCTCAAGGGTATTTTACCCCCTGATATTATTGTTAAAGTGTATTTTACTCCTTTGTTTCAGCAATAAAGGGTATTTAGGAATATTGAGGGGTATTTTCCATTTCAATAGAAAACTAACATAGTACGTCATGGCGTGTTTAATCTAGAAATATTATTATTTGTTATTAATAAATGCAAACAGAATACATTTTAAATTATGATATGAACAGACATTCTGTGAAATATTCCCAGAGGAGCCGCTGGACACTAAAAACGTCCCTTTTTTGATCCACAAACATGATGGGCCGCCATTTTACAAGCTTATTTTGACTGACTTTCTTTTGATTCAAAGGTTAACTTACACTAAAAACTCATCTGGATTATTGGTTAAACCGGTTACGCACTTTAATTGATTTAAAAAAACATATCACTTTGTATTGCATAATGTTACGCACTGGGCTGATTTTTAAAGCGTTTTTTTTTTAATTTTCAATGCGTAAATACGCAGATACGCATCTTATCTGGAGCTCTGGTCGGTCATTTTCAGATATGTTGGTGTTAAACGCGTCCATCGGTCAATCCACAAAATCATTTTTTTTTAGGTCCCACGAATTATAATGATTTAACAGTATTTGAAAACAATATTGGTACGGAGAAGATAGTTTAAAAAGATGAATCAGCCATAAAATCTCGGATTTGAGCCGTGCTCTGGGAAAACCGGGCTTAATGCATGTGCATAAAGTGTCGACCCAGTACAGTAGTTTTTTATAAACGATGCATGTATCTCATTTATCAGATACAAATATTGTATGCAATTATTCTTAATACATTGTAATTGTACTGTGTTTTAAGGTGTTGTAATTCTATTATCAAATCACATTTATTTTTGCAACTGTTAATAAAAAAAAACGGTATATTGTAAAATAATGTCTATTGTCTTACAAGTTTCATATCATAAATTGTATGTTTGTAATTGAATAAAATTAGCATAAATGTTTTAAGTTTAAACTTGCACCAAGGTGAACATGTTCTAATCCCCCCTTTTGCATGTTCAATATTAAGTCATGTGTATTTCAGATGTGAAATAAAGGATGTAGGCTCTTTTAATGCAAGCACTTTTCATTTAGTAACTAAACAAATGCTGCTAGAGAAATGAAAATTTACAAACATATTCAATAGCTTTATTTGAACTTGCACCTGGGTGTTTTGGTTACGGTAATGTTTAGCCATACATTGATACTACTCACTCATTGGTCAGCGTCATGCTTTGGTCAAGGTTAACAGGCATCATTTTCATATGACTGTTTCTACTACAGGTATTCAATTGAAATTTTAAACATGTCTTTGGGGTCACTGAAAAAGGTCCACAACTCTGATCTGCCATTTAGCAGAATTAAGCTCCTTTGTTTACTTTAAACAAAATATGGTTGTTTGCCTGCAACTACTCCGTATCTTTTTCTACTACATATATTTATATAAAACTTGGTATATGTTTTTGGGGGTCTTTATGAACATTACATAAAGATTCACATGTGACGAGCATTATATTATAGCAGGATATGTAAATGTGTATAGGCTGTAATTGAGCCGTAAGGCCAAAAATAAAAACGTGTTCCTTTCCCGTTCCTAGCCCATGCAAAGAAGGGCTGGGAAAGTGGGCAGTGAAACTATGTTTTTCAAATTCAATTGTGTACATTCAAATTCACTGAAAATGAAGTTCATGTGCCTAATCAATGCTTAAACACTATGTACATGTACCACAGACTAGATTTTAAATGTCAGAATCAATAAAGAACTTCATTTTTCTTGAATGACCTAGAAACCTGACAATAATATTTCTTAATGTGCCTAATATTTAGTAACTTTAACATCAAGAATATGATTTTTTAACAATGCCAATACGGATAATGAATCTTTTAACTCAAAGACCGGAGATATTAGTTTCCTCACGATTTTTTAAAACTAAATGAGTGTAAATAATCGATAATCTAGCTCTCACAAAGTTGAAGTGCCAAATTTCTATTTTTGCTATCCTACTCACAAAGGTCGGCGTGAGCGTTTGCGTGAGCGTTGGAATGTTATAGTTTGCGTACCACCTCAAATATTTTCTATGTCCCTTGACATATTGCTTTTATATTTTGCATACTTCTTTACCAACTTGACCCCAATCTATAAACAAGAGCAGACAACTGTATCAAGCATTTTGTAAGAATTATGGCCCTTTTTCCACTTAGAATATGCATATTATTGATAAATCTATGTTAAAGTTTACGTACCACCTCAAATATTTTCTATGTCCCTTGACATTTTGCTTTTATATTTTGCATACTTCTTTACCAACATGACCCCAATCTATAATCAAGAGCAGACAACTGTATCAAGCATTTTGTAAGAATTATGGCCCTTTTTCCACTTAGAATATGCATATTATTGATAAATCTATGTTAAAGTTTGCGTACCACCTCAAATATTTTCTATGTCCCTTGACATATTGCTTTTATATTTTGCATACTTCTTTACCAACATGACCCCAATCTATAAACAAGAGCAGACAACTGTTTCAAGCATTTTGTAAGAATTATGGCCCTTTTTCCACTTAGAATATGCATATTATTGATAACTCTATGTTAAAGTTTGCGTACCACCCCAAATATTTCCTATGTCCCTTGACATATTGCTTTAATATTTTGCAATCTTCTTTACCAACATGACCCCAATCTATAAACAAGAGCAGACATTTGTAACAAGCATTTTGTAAGAATTATGGCCCTTTTTCCACTTAGAAAATGCATATTATTGATAAATCTAATACTATCTTAAAGTTTGCGTACCAC